>JAJIYU010005070.1:0-23011 GCA_030144865.1 Tinospora cordifolia
AGAAGAATTGCTACAATAACTCGAAGATTCAATTTGACAAGCTTCCACCTTCCTATCCTCATCCGACTCTGAGGGATCGTCTTCATAATCTTCATCACCCAAAATAACTCCCCGTTTGGACTCTCTACTTTGGAATGATGCCACTTCTCTTTCCCGCTGTGATGTATGTGATGCCTGATTAAGGTGCAGCTGACTCCTGGATCGCCTGCTATAGACTTGTAACGCCATTGCATCCTTCTGAACGTTCTCCCCATCTCCCCCGCAATATCTTTCTATCCTCCCCCACGAGCTATTTCCCATACTACCTCTCTCCAACTGATCTCCTCCTCCAGTACGCACCATTTTGCTTTTGTTTTCCTCACCCTCAGCTCCCCGTCCACCATTTCTAATGTCCGCATGAGCTTTGTCATCTGTTCCTTCTTGAATTTGCACCAAAATCGGACGGCCGTCTGCTCCAGCTTGATCCCCCTGCCTTTGCTCAGAACTTGATCCTGCAAGACCGAACTCTGTACCTGCTACGCCTGTTTCCCTGTCCTTCCTGTGCCTCTCCTCATTCAAATGTCGGTTCGTACCACCGTGGTCTAAGGATTCCAGCACCTTTTTCCCATCGTTGCAATCGTCTTCTCCGACAGCCTGATATTCGTTCCACTGTTGTGATCGACACAATTTTCCTCTATCCAAACATGACCAGGTATGTCGTTGCTCCCTGCGACACTCGCTTCCCCCTCCTTCTTCGACCTGAAGTCGGTATAACCTGACCATGAAAGACCCATGATCACCCTGCACTTCCATATTTTCTGGTAAGAACCCGCTGGTCCACCCGTTAACTTTAATATACACTGTATCGAAAGAAACACCTTCTCCAGTAACAGTGTCTATCTCAATTAGTCCCCCGCACCTCCTACCAATCTGCTCAAATATTTTCAAATTCCATTCATCAATAGGAATACCTTCAATGCCTATCCATTCATTTCTGCAACAGAAGACTCTGCTTGACCATTGATCCCCCGCTTCCCAGCTCCGGATTGTGTAATTGACGTTCGACTTCATCTTCCCCTTCTTCAACACTTCCCACAACTCCTCATCTGGGCACCTAAGTAGAGCACGATCTCCACATATTGGTGTGAGACGGCATTCTTGGTGAACCTTCCCCTCTAAATCTTCCTCCACATCGCGCCACCTCGTATCAACTGAGAACCTCCATACCGCCACCCACCGCTTCTGCATCTCCTCTAACGTAATCGGCCTTTTTTTTGGAGTATAGTGTTTATCATTACTCGTCACTCCATATTTTTTCACACCACTTCCTTGCTTCTGTGTTAGCCTTCCCATGGTCCTCGCCTCTAACTTCGTGTCCCTCCCCCCTTGGTCCACCCGTTTGCTCTTCGCTGCCCCCCCTCCGTTCTTTTTCTCTCCGACCGCCCCTCTCGACCAGTATCTTATATTCTGCCATCCTCCCCTTCCCCATGGTGGTCCCTGAATAACATGATCATTCTTATTTCCCCGTTCTCCCCCCCATATATTCATTGGATTCCTGTTCTCCTTGCTGAACGCCATGTACTCTGCTTTGTTGTTCTTCCTCCTTCCCGCTAATCTGCAACACTCGTTCAAATTCCTCCAAAAATTTCTCCAATTGACGTTGTTACCTTCCTCAGGGATAAAGATTAGAAAATGTCTGCCATTCGCCACCTTTGTAATGCGCATGAAATTACCCCTCCTGTTAGTAAATGTTTCAAGCACCAATGTTGCTCCTGTATATCTTCTTACCTTTTTGAAAAACCCATCCCTCGCCTCTCTAGACGCCTCCCATACCGCCTGTCTGAGCCACTTCCCTGCTGCAATTTCAACATCCATTCGAAATATTTTCGAATGGGAGCATTCCTCAATCACCAATGTGTTAAGACTAGTAGAGTTCCATACTCTCACCTGCTTCATCGCCGCTATGTTTTCCACACTCTCACCCGGATCTGGCCGATCTTCCTCTTAGCAGATAGAAACACGGTTCGACGAATCAAAAGTCAAATCGTGATTGGTTCTAGTACAGCAGATCTGATATTTTTTTGATAGTTTTTTGAAGCTGCACAAATGGTTGATGCGTGGGATCCAGATCTGGCGGTGGTGAACCAGATCTGGCGGTGATGAACCAGAAATCAGAACCGACAGCGTAGAGCAGCCAACTTGGTTCCTCTTTGCGCACAACGCACCAGCAGTAGGTCGTGCTCTTTGTCTTCGCGCAAGAACGCACCAGCAACAGATCTTGCTCTTCGTTTCGCACAGAAGATGCACAGCGTTTCAGATCGTCGCTCCTCTTCTTCCTCTTCACTTTTAACTTTTAAGCAACAAACAAGAGCGTATTCAGTTTGGACTTGGCTACAAGATTCTTTCTATCATTATTGTTGAGATCTCTTCTTCTTGTTCTACTTCTTCGCCGCTAGCTGGAGCAAAACAGAGTGAGAGAGAACTTACAAGAGAGTTCGTATGACATTCTCAAACGGCACCACCACCATCACCAACTAGAGTAGCAATTGTAGAAGAAGCTGGAGAAGAAACCAAAAGAGGACGAGGGGGGCAAGGAGGAGGAACCCAAAGCTCGCAGTTGCAGAAATTGTAGAAATTGCAGAAATCGCAAAGAGAAGCAAATCGCTGCTGATAGCAGAAGTCGCTGCAACCTGCGTTCTTTGGTAGCAGAAATTGCAGTCGTCTCTGTAATAGACACAAGGAAGAAGAAGGTGTGGTGCAAAGCAAGAAATTACAGTCGTCTCTGTAATACAATTGTTGCAATTCCTTAAGGAGTGTTTTCAAATCATACTGTGACATGTCTCGGATTCTATAATCTTGGTATTTTCATGGAAAAACATTCTTAGTGTAGTATTATTTTCTCAAATCTTTTTAAAACATTTGATAATATTTTAGCTAAATCTAGTTTTATTTTATCATTTTTATAGTATAAATATACTTTTTGTATACCATATACTTAAAATAAATTTAAAAACAAGTATGTTTTTAAAAGCACTTAGAAAACTTATTAATTTTAAATATATTTTTCAACATTGACTACTTGTATGAGCTAGTGAGACAACCTCCATAACAGGCAGTAAGAAAAAGTCTACTTATAATAATCGGTCTCATTAAATAAGATAACTCATATCCCTTTCAATGTTTAACTTAGGAACAAAATTACTCACTATTAGCTTATCTTGTAATCTTCATCTCCAAACAAAATATTCGAAATATACTAGTAATATAATTTTGAAAATAAAACCTTGTTGTTTGAAGATAACTTTAAAAATATAAATATATCATCTAAATACTGAGTATATACTCCAAAAATTTATCATTCAATCCATAATTTTTAGTTTATAAATAAGAGACATGACATTATTTAAAACTTTAAATCAACTCAAGACATATAATAAAAATTCATGATCTTATTAAAGCGAACAAAACATGTTCTAATCATAATCATCACCAAGGCCACTTCTGGTCTTTATTTTAATTATCAAAACTCAACTAACATATCCATATTGCCTAGTCATAAATAATAACTAAATGAGATCTCTAGCAAAAAATCATTAGAGTCAATGCAATATCTAAGGGTTCGTCATACTTGTGAAAAGAAAAAATAAAGTGATGAGCTCTAAGTGCCCAATAGATCCTTCTAATCTCATAACAATAATTATATAAGAACAAGATAATAAATGCACAAACATTGCAAATATTACATAACAATTCACATTTTAAGTATCTATGGTTGATCGTGCTGGTATGAATCAATATCACTAAATGTCTCATTCTAAATCTTGCTTATCACACATTATTAAAATTCTCATTCAAATTTTAGTACTGTTCAAAAATTATGGTATAATTGTTAGTGTAGCATGCTGCATCGTGCAACTCTACCCCATTACCAGTGCTGCAGCGTGTTGCACAATTTTTTAATTCTCCTCGATATTCCGAGCATTTCAACACAAATCTTGTTGTCTAGTTACATCGTTTGAATCCCCAAGATAATTTTTTAAAGTTCCTCAATATTCGTATCGCATTGGTTAAGATGACCAATTTTAGGTTATGGTCAATTGTTATTGACTGGGGTTTATTAGGACTCAATTATGATAAGTTACAATTACTCCATAATTAAAATTTTGGAGCATTATCCATCTATTTGTAGGTGAAAGGCTATTGACCTTGTCAACTAAGTATCCACCATACTACTTCATAATGACTTTTAAGATTTGTGTGACGACCCCAACCTGGGCCCACAGAAACCCCCTCAAGGCACTCTGTGTTAGGTGGTCACTCAAAGGTATTGTCCTTGCCCCCAAGGGTTTTCTTTAGCCTTTGCAGAGAATCGAACCTAAGACTTGAGGCTCAAGTACTTAATTCTTTCATCATCTGCTACCATTGAGCTATCTAAACCCTTGGGGGCAGGAACAATACCTTTGAGTGACCACCTAGCACAGAGTGCCCTGAGGGGGGTTCTGTGGGCCCACATTGGGGTCGTCACAATAAAAGGTGCAAGTTTTGTCGGACCCCTTCTCTAAGCCAAAGGCAACCCAATCGACACAGTGGCCCGATGAACTCATTCACCACGTCGAGTTCATCCAACCACTATTAAGCTCTTTTTCAATCTCATACAACAGACGATATCCGAATAATTGGAACACTTAAAAGTGAAAGTAAGTAACATATGAAAGATAAAACATTTCATTATATATTTGTCTTGTCCAAAATACGAAACTGTCCATTTACACATGTACAAGGAATGGCCAACCTCTAAATCAAAGGCCAAAAAGAAAGGAAATAGGAGTCGTTAGGGAGTTAGGCGATCACCACTCCCTTCCCTTTATCAGCCACCAAAGAACCTGAAATAGTAAAAGAGTAGTGAGCCTAAAATCAATGTGGCTCAGTGAGTAGAAAGTCTAGCGAGTCAACCATAACCATTACTCCAAAACAATGCATGTATACATGAACAACAAAAATAGTGTAAAATATGAATGCATGGCATAGTACAAACCATTATAAAAACATTTCAAATCCATGTCAGTTAAAAACGTATCTAGGCTAGGGTTAACTCAACAAACCCAACTTATGGTCATCGCTCAAGCAGGTCTTGAGTTAGGCATACTGGCCACTCGAGTGGGTCGTAAGCTACGCATATTTTACGAATACCCTAACCCCACACTCGGTCCTCGAGTGCCATGACTCGAGCAGGTTCAGTGGCTAGGCGCATTGATTATATGCCCTAATCCCTGGCGCTCGGACCTCGAGTCTAATCTCAATCACATCAAGTACCCCGACCCTAACGCTCGGCCCTCGAGCCTATGGTTTCACTATCAATGTACATCTACACATCTCAAAATCAATCAAATGTATCTAAATCTCGTGAAACCATTTAAGCCATGTCATTTCACACAAGTTTTATGCAAGGAATACAAGTCATAGAAAAAACTTGAATCAAACTACTTACCTCGGGTCCTGCGTACCGATGTCCTGTTGACAACCGACCAAGTCCTGTAGTGCTCACTCGAATCTACATCAATTAAACTCAATCTCAATTTTATCCATATTGTGGCTTATCTCTAATCTCACTATCCCCACTTAGTTCTGATCGACCCAAATCGTCTCGGTCAATGTTCGGTCAATCGGTCAAACTTGGTCAAATTTGGTCAACTCTGGTCAACGTGGTCAACCTAGTCACTCCTGGTCAATTTGTACCCAGATTGGGTCAAAATAGGTCAATTGGGACAAAATTGGGTCATTTGGGTCGAAATCCCCAAATTCCAACACTCAACCAAATTTTGAGTTCTTTACTCTCTTGCGTAGTGAACTTGGCGATTTTTCTGCGATCAATTTGTAGGTCAAGTTTGCACGAAACTTTCCAAATTTCATTTAGACTGTCTAAACTTTCACTAAAATTTTATTTCATTATTTTTGGACACAATTTACTAAGGTTTCTAAGTACATTAATAGGGACTGTGAAATCCCGTATTTTCTGTGACAGATAGTCACATTTACTCTCAAATACAACTCCAAAACATGGCATGCATAAGGGTGTTCTGAAATTTTTCTCAGTCTCATTATACCTAACTAACAAGGCACATTTGCAAGCATATAAAATCTAAACCACATTGGCTTTTGGTTCTAGGTTTTTAACCTTTTGTAGTCCCAAGTATGAGGTTTGAAACGTCTTTGATCTTAGTCCAAACGGACACCTCTAGGAACCCCAAACACTACTTCCAATCTGGTCCCACAGTTTGTTTTTTGTAAAACTTGTCAAAATAGTTAATCAGATAGTTAGTTTCATAGCCTCATAAAACAGGTTTAAAGTTTCAATATTTGATTTCCACCACTTGGACATGGAAGTACACGTAATAAAGAAGAAAAAGAGGGGTTTTACCTCCAAAATAGATCTTGGATGGCTGGGAAATCACTCTCTCAAAAATCGGGTCACACTATTTTTTGCAACTTTTCAGCTTGCAAGTGTATTGTGCAGCCCCCTTTGATGATCTTTTTCCTCTCCTAAGGTTGTGCATTGTGGAGAAAGGTTGGCATAGAGTTGAAGAGGGTATTGAGAGCTTCAAAACGAGCCAAATTCTAAGAAAAATGGATGAGGATTAAAGAAGTTACAGGCTCTGGAAGATGGAAGGAAGAATCTGAAAATCTGAAATGTTTAGTTCAAATGGTGGTTTTGTTGCATGGAGGGGGGATGTTTGCAGGATGACCAGTTGGCACTACCCATTGGCTTGCTCAAGAGGTGGGACTTAATGGCTAGAACTGTGGCTTCAAAACCATGAAAATCCATGGTTTCTCGCTAGAAATTCCCATAAATTTGAATAAAAAAGGGCAGAAAGCTATTTTGGCACGTGGGCCGGCCACGCGCTTGGGTTGGTGGCTCGCGTGCGTTTGCTGGCCTGGGATGGGTCACAGGCCCGTCCCATTGGCCCGACCAGCTCGGGCCTAAGGCTCGAGCCAGGTTTTTTGCCTGCACGGGCCGGATGGCCCGTGCGCCGAATTTTTGAAGTTAATTTTTTTTTGTTTTCTTTTTCTTTTTAATTTTATTTTCCTTTTCTTTTTGTATATATGTATATATATCCATTTTTCACATTTTTTTCTAAAATTATTAAAAATCATTAATTCATCCTTTCTCATCAAAAGCTTCTAATTATATACCATTTCTATTATTTATACAATTATTTTTTTCAATAATCGTATAATCCACCAAAAATTATATTTTCTCTCTAAACTTTCATTAATTACTCCAAAAATTTCATAATTATTCTAAAAATTCAATAATTAGTCCCAAAAGTTATTCCTATCAAGAAATCATATTTTTCTCATAATTTCATGTATTTTTCTTCTCAAAATTGTATTTGTCCCAATTATTATAATTTTCTCCTATAAATAATTTAAAATTGAGAAAGATTGAGATAAATTCATGTATTTGCATTAAAATTCCTGAAAATACATATATCGGATCCGAAAATTTTTGTGTATCAAAACATGGGTTGTCACATCCTCCCCTCCTTGTAAGAAATTTCATCCTCAAAATTTATAATGATACAGATAATATAAGTCAAGGAGCAACACTCATCAACTCAAGGTAGTGGCGGATCATAAAATCGTCAGTCCATCATGTAACCTGCTTAGCATCATGGAACTTCCAACGCACTCGTACCATCGGTATCTCCTTATTGGGCAACCTCTTCACAGCTCGATCTATGATGGTCATAGACATCTCATCAATGTACAGTCCTCTTGCAGCTCAATATGTCCCCAAGCAATAATATGCAAAGGATCAGGGTGATATTTTCTCAACATAAAAGCATGGAATATATTATGTACACCCGATAGCTATGGCGGTAATGTTAGCCGATAAGCCACGAGGCCTATCTTCTCAAGGATCTCAAAAGGCCCATATATCTTGGTGCAAGCTTCCTTGAAATACTGAATCGTGTTTGCCTCTTGCGGGTTGAAATGCTGAGGAGGACATGGTCGCCAACATCATACTCAAGAACCCTTCTCCAGTTATCAGTATAACTCTTCTGTCAATCTTGAGTGGCCTGTATCTTCTCATTTTACTTCTGTATGAAGGTAGGGCCTAAGACTGCTCTGTTACTGTAACACCTTGGAATTTTAAGAAGGCGCACACGTTGCGAGTGATTATAAAATAAAATATTATTTTAAAAATAAGAATTCAAAATAAAATAACAAAAAAAATATACAGCTCATGTGATCGAAAAAAAAGAAAAGAAAAAGGAAATAAATAAAAGATATATTTAAATAAACACTATGAGTACAAGTTAATTTAAAATAAAAATTAAATAATGAATTAAAGTGGAGATTGATTATTTGACCATTATAAAATAAATAATAATAATAATAAATAAATAAACAATTTTCAAATCACGAGAACAAGAAACACAATAAAATAAAATTAAAGATTGATTTGGATAATTAAATTAGGAAGTGATTGATCGAAATATTGATTAATAGAATTACTAGTGGCTTATAATCGAAGCCTTGTTTGTGATAGAAAAAATAAATAAATATTGATCGATTGAAAGAAATAAATAAATAAATTATTTTATAGTTTACTCGCATGGACACGGACGCTAGAGGTGCGTAAAAAGAAAAATAAATGAAATTTATTATGGACTAATTGAAAGAAAAAAAATAAAATGAAAATGCAAGCTTAAAAATTAAGTTTAGAAAAAAAATAATACATGCTCTGTTTTTTGAAAAAAAAAAAAAAAGAAGAAGAATTCCAGAAAAATTTGGATTTTGGATTGAATGAACAACAAAAAAAGAGAAAAAAAGAGGAAATTCGAAGAATGAGCCAGAAATCTCTGGATTTGGTGGTGGAAGACAAATCTGGATTTTTTGGTGATTTAGAAAATTGAATGGACGGACAGCAAGAACAAGAAGAAGAGGATGGAAAAAAATTAGTTTTGTTCTTCTTGATTTTGGGATTTTGATGTTTGGTTTGATGATGATGAACCAAAACAGAAGATGGATCGAAACAGAGGAAGACGGAGAAAACGAAAAATCTGGTTTTGGATGTTGACTTGTGCATTTTTAGATTTAGGGGCAGATTGCTTGTGTGCTGTGCGTTTGATTTGGGTTTGTGATTGGAGTAAGAACGTGAAAAAGGATGCTTGCTGGCCGTGAAGAACAAAAACATTTCAGCAGCTGGTGCATGATTTGTGTTGGAGACGTTGAAGAAAAAAATGAAGAAGAAGCAAGATGATTTGGGGGATTTTGTTTGCTGGTCGTGATGTGTTGTTGGATCGTGAAAGAAGAAGAAATCCGACTTGGTGTGTGTGTGATGACCGTGAAGCACGACAGAAAACCAGAAAATTTTGGGTTGTGCTCATGGCTATGGCAAAGAGAAGACGAACGAAGGATGAGGAAGGGGATTTTCAGTTGAGCTGAAATGAAGAACATGATTTGGGGCAAAAATCAGTTTGGGTATTCTCTTGTGTTGCTTGACCGTGAAAGGAGAAGACGATGGGGGTTTCAATTTGGATGAACAAAGAACGAAGTCTAGTTTTGCAGCTTGTATGGGTGTTGATCGACTTTGATGTTGGCCGTGATTCAAGAAGAGGAACGTGAAGAACGAAGAAGATGAAAACCAGAAATTCTGGTTTTACAGCTGCTGGTGCCTTATTTTGATGAAGACGATGATAAGTGTTGCTGGAAGTAAGTTGCTGGCCGTGAGTGAGGAAAAGAAGATGATAAAGCTGGTGTGCGCTGTATGTTTCTGGATTTTGGACGAGTTAAGGGGCATTGTGACTTAGGTGATGTTTGGTTACTTAGAAAATTTTTCATAAGAAAATTTTTTTTGAGAAAATATTATTTTCTTAAGAAAATGTTGTTGAAAAAATATTTTATCGTTATTTGGTTGGACACGAGAAAATTTAATAAAAGTTAGTTATAGATAGTTATTTTTTAAATTGATGTACAAAAAATTTTTTCATAAGAAAATTATGGTGAAAAAATAGTGGAAGTGAGAAAATGTTTAAAATTTTTTTCTCACCCTTTTGTTCATCCAAACAGTAGAAAATCTCTATTTTCTGTGCAACCAAACACAACCTTAGAGTGGTATAGATTCGTGTGACGGGGGGACGAAGATGATGAACATTGTTGAGGTGATTTGCGCTAAGAGCATTATTCAATAAAGAGCTCGGTCGTGGCTGTCGCTTGCGCGAAAAAGATAAAGAGAGGTACAAAAATTAATTTAATTTAATTTATTTATTTAAATTTTGTAATCATGAACAAAAATTAATTTAGAATAAATTATTAAAACTTTCTAATTTATTTTAATCGCTTAGAAAATTAAAAAGAGAAGTTTAATATTTTAGAAACTTAAATTAAAAAGATTTTCAGTATTAAAATTTTAATTTAATTAGAAATAATTTTATATAATAGATAAGGAATAAAAATCTGATTATTTTGAATAGTTGAAACTTGAAAAATAAACCCCTAAAAATTTAAAATCTTTTATAAGAAAATATTGAAATATTAGGCCCAAAAACTAAACTTATGATATTTAGAAGTCTTATTTTGTTCATAATTAATTTAATCACTATATAGATATGAATAGAATTAATTAAATTGTGGGAATTCAAAGATTAGAAATTTATAAAATTATTTAAGAAAGAATCTTAAGATGAAATAATTTTATTTTGAAACTTAGAATTTAAGAAATCTGTAATTTAGATTTAATATTTTGAAGATGAATAATTTATTTTACAAGAGTAACTTAGAGATTTTTAGGTGATAAAATAATATTTTAGAGCTTAGTTCAAATTAGATATAAAAATCGTATTTAAGTGGAATGAGATTAACTATACATGAGTAAATTAGTTTAGAACTCAAATTTAAGTAATAGTGTTTTAAATTATTAGTTTTAAACTAAATAAAATTTAGTTAGAAATGAATAAATCATAGAAACTTGAAAATTAATTATTAGAGTTTTAATTTTTAGATTAAAAGTTTAAATTAGTAGAAGTTTTAATTTTTTTTAAATGTAAGCATAAAAGTATTTTTGAACATAATTTTGATAAATACTGAGGACTTAGTAAATAAATAAAAATAACCCTAAATTAGATGAAATTAATATTTAGACTTTATAATCATTTAAAAATTAATTAAGCTTAAGAAAAGTTTGAAATAAGATTGAATATGAACTGGGAACTTAGAAACTTTCATTGATTGTTAAATTTCAGATTTTACAAGTTTAGAGTATTGAATAGCTCGAAAGAAAGCAAGGGAGCCTTGAAGATCTATGGAATCAGGTGGACACGATTCCCTTATTCATACGTATTATATGGATTTATAATCAAAATATTTGTTTAAATAGTTCTAAGTTATTATAATTTTATTAGGAAATTGAATGAAATTGTTTGGTATGTTTGAATGATGTGTGATGATGATTATTTAATTATTGCATGCATAAGAAGGAAAACATGCACTTAGACTTAATCATTTATTCATGTAAACTGTCATTTTCGATAGCGTGCATTATTTGATTAATTTTTTATTGTATTGTGTGATGCTTAGAGTAATTGAATTTGATTGTAAAACTAAAATAAGACAAAAGATTATTAAGAATCCACGTACCGGTCCGATCAACGAGCCTGAAGCGGATCGAGGTGGTATCTATTAGGGACTACTGCTTGAGATTAACTAGCTACAAGGCAGATCGTAGGTATTCCCAACCTTGAGCTGCCTGCGATAGCTCAAAGTCTTTGGGAGATAGTACGAGCTATAGTAAGTACACTCTCTTAGGTTATGATATCATGATTTGTGGCATGACTAATTTTCGATGGTACTCAAGACTTTCTATGATTAGATGAGATCACAGGAAAAATCGAGAGGCATATCAACCCATCTTTCGATCTCAGACTTCGACTAAAACTAAATGAATGTTTGAAACGCCTAATGTTTGAAAGTATTTATAATGTTTTGGATTTTGGTCTGTATAATGCGTGTGATATGTAGGAATGATCCACTGGGCTTTCAAGCTCACTCCTATTTTATTTTTCAGGTACACATGAACGTAGAACACTGTAACCCACGTCAGAAGACCTCACTATTAATTGATAATCTCATGGGGAGATTATCTAAAATAGGAGGATTAGAGGTTCTACTTGTTTATTTTAATTGTAATAGAATTGACTGTATATTTTTCAATTGAGCTTAATATTATTGTTTTATATTTTGCTTATTTTATTTTATAACTGAACGTATGCTTTTCTTGAGTTTAATTTCACTGTTTTACATGTACTATTTTGATTTTGTACTATTCGACCAGCTTGGTCAATATAAAATGATTTTAATGATTTCATCCGCTGCGACATTGTTCTGATGATTTGAAATAAATAGTTATTTGAATTTCCTACAAAATGATTTTAGATTTTAGTTGTTTTTATTTAACCGTGAAAATCCGATGAATATTGTGAAAGTTAATTTGAAATGTTATCTTTTACAAAACTATGTTTTCAGATACATTTCTTTGAGAATATTTATTATGAACTTGTATTTAAAGAAAAAGATTTTGACTGGAAAATTTTAATTAGCATTCCGATTCTCAACGGGCGACAACCCATAACACGTTTTGGAGGTCCGATTGAGAGTCAGGGTGTTAAAGTCACCTGTCTTGACCCAGCAGGCAGGAGACCTGCATGGTCGACTATACAACGCCTCAAATGGCTCCATCCCAATGCCCAACTGGTAGCTGTTGTTACAAACAAACTCACTTAAAGCCAAGTGATCCTCCTAGCTACAACCAAAATTCAAAATGCAAGATCGCAGTATATCCTCAAGGATCTGGATCACACGCTCAGACTGGCCATTAGTCTATGGACGGAATGTTGTACTAACGTTCACCCTCATCCTTCACTGAGTCTGCAATGCCTACCAAAATTGGGATATGAACCTTGCATCTCTGTCAGACACAATGGATAAGGGAACCCCATGGAGCCTCATAATCTTTCTAATATAAAGTCGGCTCACTCCACTGAATCCTTAGTATGCATAGGAAGAAAGTTAGTAGACTTCGTCAAACGGTCCACAACTACCAAAATAGCATTATGTCCCTGCTGTGTACGAGGTAGTCCCGTAACAAAGTCCAAAGTGATGTGCTCCCACTTCTACTCTAGTATAGACAAGGGTTGTAAGGATCCACCGGGTCTCTGGTGCTCAGCCTTGACCTACTGGCACGTGTCATATCTTTGAATGAAAACTACTATGTCTCGTTTCATCCTGGGCCACCAATATGTTCGTTTGGCATCTTGGTACATCTTACAACATATCTCAATCGGTGTAGCTCTTCGAGCTCACTGCGTCCCAGGCTGGTATCATTTGGTACCCATAGCCGTCCCCTGAACCTCAGTGCACCCTGGGAATCCAGTAACGACTCTCCTCTAGAAGCGTCATCTGCCAAAGCCTTGAATATATCGTAGTTTGCATCACAAGGCTATCCCTCCGTGATCTCCTGAATCTGAACTGGTTGGATTGAAATCTGTATACTAACTCTAGCCTTAGTAGATAACTCATGGATACTCATGATCAAAGCAAAATCAAGCATCATCCACTCATGGGACATATGTCTTGCCATGTATGCAGTCTTGACCCGTTTCCTACTCAAAGCATCAGCCACTGCATTAGCTTTTCTTGGGTGGTACTCAATAGTGAAATCATAATCCTTTAATAGCTCCATCCATCGTTTCTATCTCATGTTCAGATCCTTCTATGAGAACAAATACCTAAGGTTCTTATGATCCGAATAGAGCATAAAACGCTCGCTATAAACGTAATGCCGCCAGATCTTAAGTGCGAATACCACCGCTGCCAGCTCTAAATCATATACAAGTAGTTATTCTCATGATATTTCAACTGTCGAGAGGCAAAAACTACTACCCTGTCATCCTGCATTAATACACAACCAAAGGCTATCTGTGACGTATCAGGATATATGGTCAGCTCTCGCCTAGTATTTGGCAACACTAGTACTGGAGCCGATATCAATCTCCGCTTAAGCTCAAGAAAGGCCTCCTCGCACATATCAGTCCATACAAAAGGGGCATCCTTCTTGGTTAGCTTCGTTATCGAAGCTGCAATCCTCGAGAAGTTTTGGACGAAACGACGATAATAGCCTGCTAAACCCAAGAAGCTATAGACATCGGTCACTGTGGTAGGTCTTGACAAACAAATAACCGCCTCGACCTTAGTAGGGTCCACAGAGATACCCTCAACTCTAACTACGTGACCCAAAAATCAGACCTCTGATAGCCAAAACTCGCACTTGCTGAACTTAGCATATAACCTATGCTTTCTCAAAGTCTGTAGTGCGATCCTCACGTGCTCGGCATGCTCCTCATGAGACCTCGAATAGATCAAGGTGTCATCAATGAAAATGATCACAAAAGTGTCAAGGTATGGCTGAAACACCTTCTGCATGTGGTCCATAAACATGGTTGGGGTATTGGTCACGCTGAACGGAATAACCAAGAACTCATAGTGCCCATATCTAGTGCGAAACGTAGTCTTCGATACATCTTCCTCCCTAACTCTCAGCTTATGATACCTAGATCTCAGATTAATCTTCGAAAACACCTTGGCACTTCTAAGCTGGTCAAATAAGTCATCGATACGTGGGAGGAGATACTTGTTCTTGATCGTCACCTTCTTCAGCTGTCGGTAGTCAATACATAGGCGGAGGCTCCCATCCTTCTTTTTCACAAACAATACTAGAGTGCCCCAAGGTGACACATTGGGGAAAATAAAACCCTTACTCAACAACTCCTCCAGCTAGACGTTCAATTCTTATAATTCCTTAGGCGCCATGCAGTAAGGAGGAATCCACATAGGTCGTGTCCCTGGAAGATCTCGATAATAAAGCCAATCTCCAGCTTAGGGGGCAAGCTGGGCAGATCCTCAGGGAACACGTCAGGAAAATATCTGACAACTAGGATTTCATCAATAAATGGTCGTGCAGGTGCATCATCTATGGTCATCAAACCAGCTAGAGTATCAATCTCATGCTGCATCACCAATCGACCCTGAGTACTCTGCCTATCAGAAGCTCTACCCTAGAAGACAATAGTGGGTTGGCCTGGAATTTGAAACATAACCCTTTTGGCAAAGCAGTCAACATATGCGTAGTATGCGGCCAGCCAGTCCATGCCAAGCATGGCATTAAACTCGAAAAACTCTAACACTCAGTGGTTTACTATAGTCTCAAGATCCCTTAACCAAAGTACACATATCTCACAGATCATGTTGGGAAAGATGCGTTCCCCAACAGCAGTGCTCAACATCAACCAAGTAGGAGCCCTAACTGGTTTAAGTCCCAATCTATCTATGACACATCCAGAAATGAAGGACAAAGTAGAACTAGCATCAATCAACAAATAAACAGATGAATCACAAAGCGAGACGGTACCTTCTACCAAGGTCCTCGTCGAATTAGGGTCAGGCTGGGTGATGGCGTGTGTTCTATCTCTGATAATAGGGGTGAAAGAGCTAGGACCCACTGTAAGAGTCTGATACTCAACCCTCTTGTGTCCAACCTGTCCACACTGATAGCATATAAGTGGTGGCATCTATCCTCCCTGACAGTTCTGATTCTGTCCACGACCTCTACTTCGGGCCCCAAAAAATGATCTCTGCTGTTCTGTTGGTAAATGTGCCTGCACGAGAGTAGCTGCAAGTGCTACTACTTGGGTGGCAGTCTGGCTGGGAGTGTCGCTCGACTGTGCCTCATAATATTTCCTCTGTAATACCCCAACCCCCATATCTTTAAGTAGTGTACATTGCTACCTTCTCTTGACAGTGGTCTTAACAAAACAGCGGGTCGGGCTGGTGCTACATTATAAGTGACACACACTTATTCTTTTCTTTTCAATATCTCGCGCCTTTGTATAAAATTCAAGAATACAAAATTTTCAATAAAATCAAGGCAAATTAAAAGAGATAAAGAAATTCAAACTATTTTAGTCATGATAAAAATTGAGAATACTAAACTCTTAAAAAAAGAACTAATAGTTACAGTAGAAGTCTTCAAAATACTTTTCAGTAGAAAAACATAAAAACTTTGGGCAACGTGCCCTTAAAATTCTAAAAAATATAATATTGTAGACACCTTCTAAGAAACTATCTATATTCAACTACTCCATGAGTTCATGTTCCTGAAAAATAAGAAAGGAAGGAGTAAGCACATAGCCTAGTAGATCCTTTTCGAACAACCATCTTTCATATTCAAACTCATAACACAATCATAATTTAAACACTTGCAATCATTAGGTGTTTCAAACAACAATTTGTTTAAGTCGAGTCTTAGACCAAAAGGGTATTTAATCCCTTGATGCTCTTAACTAAGTAAATAGGGCCCACTTGGCATCAACCCGTTAGTGGCATGTGTCAGCATCAACCCGTTGCACATGGTGACCCACCAGTGGTACACGACCCTCAAGTACTTAGGTCTGAAAACCATATGACCTAACTCATATGAAAAGAACATCCATAATGTCGCCTTGACCACTATGATGGTACGTGGTTATTATCACCGTCGTCTTTGATTAATTTTCATATCATGATCTTATAAAACAAACTTCAGAATATGAAATCAGACTAAAATTTAGAATATACATAGTCCATTCATGATACACTCATAAAACATGTATCATACTTTAATTTAAAAGCCTAAGCATGATACTAACATGGCATGGATGATACGATTGCTCAAACATAAATCAAAACTGAAAAACTGAAATAAACTTTTATAATTCTGAAACTGAAATTGAAAATCTTTGATTTCAGTGAAAAACACACAAATAATGAGTATGCCATGAATTTAAATAAGAACAGAAGGGTGTTCTAGAAATCACTTCCACCTTGTGACGCTTTCTTTCGAAATTTCGACAGCAATTCCCCCCACGTACTAGTGCCAATGAAGATCGTCCAATTTAATTTTCCAATTCGAGAGCTTCTCTCACACAAGAATGGAAGATGGGAAGAGGTGCCAAGAAGAAGGCTTTGAGAAAACAAGATGAGAATTCAACTCTTATTTTTTGGAATGAATGAAATTGAGAGCCTAGGAGGGTTTATATAGGTTTTTTTAAGGGAGAAAATTAGAAAGTTTTGTGTCTTTCTTTGAATAAAACACCCTAATTTCGTACTTTCTAATTTTTGGAGCAAAATAGGTATTTTTCAGATTTTTTTTGGATTTTAGAAATATTTTTTGAAATTTAGAATAAATTTTTTCAGAATTTTTGGATTAAATTTCGTATTTTTTGGTAATTTTTGTTTAATTTTTTCGGATCTGTTAATCTCGACTGTCGAATTAACCTTGAATCGATCAACAGAAGTTAGAATCTTCGAATCAGGACCATTGGATTTTCCTCGAGTGCATCAATGATCGCGATCAATCCAAAACGGCTTTGATTTGGACCATTCGATGATCCTCGAGCGTAGCAATGTTTGCAATCTCTCAACGCGGCTTTGATATCGACCATCAGATGATCCTCGATCACGGTGTGCGAATCTAATTTTGCGATCAGCGAACTCATTTTTGGCCGCACGATCATCCTCGAGTTACATACTTGGATCTCTGGCCGTTTGATCTCGATGATCTAGTGCGCTTGTGCGTATGTGCGGTTCTGATCATGGCCGTAAGATCATGAGATTAGATTCCAAATCTATGGTTCACAGTGTCTTGAGTTTATTTTTGATTTTTCAACCAAATTTCTTGCTTTCTTTTCGGATTTTTTTTTCTAAATCTCGATCTCAATTGACTTTCTAATCCTGTTTTCATAAAAAATTGCACATATCCTTATATTTTTGGCTATGATATCCCATTTTATGCATTATAATCATATTTTTTTCTTCCAAAAATCCCTTAAATTGGTTTTTATTTATCATTTGGGTAACTAGGACTTGCCAAAATTCTCATTCGTCAATTTTGTATAATTTTCTAAGTAAAAATTCAATTTTCATATGAATTTTTCGAGATGTTACATCATCTTCCTCTACCTCTGAAAACGACCACGGCCTCGATGACCCCAAAACCCACCTCTGTTGATGGCTGAGTCTATAATACGACCTGCTGCTGCGGCTGTGTCTGAAGGGTACTGCCAGATACTACTGAAATCTCAAGACGCTCATCTAAATCATCCATCTCATACCGTAGGGCCTCCCTCTGGATCTCTTCTAAGGTCTAGGCCCTAGAGGTGGAAGTCGCCTGCCTGATGGTGACCCTCAGCCATCACTGATAGAATCTGGCTCTCTCTTTTTGGTTAGCAATCAACCCAGGTGCATAAGCCTCCAGCTGTAGGAACCAATGTTATACTCTAACACGATCATGGTCCCTGATGCAAGCTCAGAAACTCTATCTTCTTATGTTTACTCTCAGTCTTGGGAACGTAAGCCTCTAAAAACAGCTCTCTGAACTTAACCCATGAAGTGATCGAGCCCTCAATGCTCCTGGTAGAACGCCACCATCTAACAACCTAACTTTCTAACATATGGGCTGAAAATAACACCTGATCTGCCTTTGATAGTCTCAAGGTCTCGGCGTTCTTCTCCACATTCAATAACCAGTCCTCTGCCACCTCTAAACTAATGCTGCCTCTGAACCTCTTAGGGTGCAGATCCATAAAACTCTTGAGGAGACGAGCATGAGCTCTTTCATCTCCTTGTTTATCCTAGGCTGGGGCTGCTGGTGCTAGTACTGGCCCAATTGGTGACTCAACAGCCAGTGGCACAGGTGGAGCAGGCTGCGCTACTGGCTCAGCTCTCTGCCTATCAGCCTCCAATCGATGTAACCTCTTCATCAGCAAGGCTGTCTGGGCCTGAGCAACCTCATTAGAGGCCCTAATCACTGCCTCGAGTCTCTGTATCGGGTCTAGCTTGGGGTTAACAGGTGGGGGTGGTGGTGGTGTCGACTCCTTTGGCTCGAGTGGTGGTCTGCCCCGCCTAGGTGGTGTTCTACCTCGCCGAGGTGGCATGTCTATCTGCAATTCAAATTGGATTGTTGGTTCTTCATACATTCAAAATAGATTCGACTATAAAAGTTTACTAGCATTGTATGTTCTGTTCAAAATACATTTTATGATTGCTAGTATTCTCTTCTTTATTCGATGCTTCGCTTACTTTCGCAATCATTCTGATATCATCTAAGTTTTTCACTTATTAATGTTTTCCAGTTCCTTTGAACCTAGGGCTCTAATAATTTGGCCCAAAATTTGTTGTTTCAATTACTAATGATACTCTTTAATAACCCAAAATGGATGAAACTATATAAAAATAAATATGCTACTCTTTTAGTTGTGATCATTTTTTGCATGAAAGCATAATTGTCATTTTGATAAAACGATAAATCACTACATAAGCATAATCATGACCTTTTTAGTATTTGATAAACCACCTAAGAAATTTATAAATATATTATTCCAAGGCTTCTTTGGAATTAGTAACAAGGTGCAGAGTCTCAACTTTCTATTGTTGGGCTTGCTCATGCAACATATTATATACTATTTAATGAACATGCCAATCATTGTTATCATTACATGCTAATATATATACAAGCTAATCAAGTTTGACCAATAAACACTTGTACTTATTGTTTCACCATGTCAAACTCTATAATAGATTGTCGACACAAACCAATGTCGGGTACAGAAACGCTAAACATTAATTGTATATCTGCTTAATTTGCTTTTGCAATGGTAACCCTTTTGGTTCTTGCATGACATTTGCAAAAGTATATAACAACTATCTTAACCCTTCCCTTTGAACTTTGGTACAATTATCCATATCAATATTTGTTGAGCTAAGAAATTCATCCTGAACTTATCATATCATCAGTAAAACAAATTTCTAGCTACAATTTCACCGTATATTTGGTTTGTTGTGTTGTCACCAATTGCAGCTTGTTTTTTTCCCTCCTTTGATGTTGGGATTCAAAATTTCTTTTCATCTTTTGCCACTCTCCATATATTATCCCTTTGGTAAAAGATTGCATTTATATCCCGTACATAGTGTTTGCCAAATATAATTTGACACACATCCGACAAGACCAAGTTGCATTTCATCTCTCATAAAATTTTTTTGTTAGCAACAAATTTGAAGGTATAATAAGTGCTTACCTGCAACTCCAGGTCCTTTTTCAACCATTCTACAGGACAAGGTTTAGGATGCAATAAAGCTTTTAATTATAACTATTTCATAAGTTGTTCCACAACTAAGTTCTACTATGATCCATTGTCAAATAGAGTGATACCCAAAAGAGTTCATCTTTTGTTGACTCTAGTACTGCAACAGGTTGTGTAGATGTAACTTCATTCTATGGTGTTTTTGGTTTGCCTTTGTGTGCCATGAAAATTAGTTTCTTATTAGGCTTAGAAGAACTTTCTATAATCTTTTCTTCAACACAAGCAGTTGTTGTTGTTTTGCTACAATCTTTCCACCATGTAGGCCTTAACTCTAAATGCAGCTCCCAACAACCTTCTTTCTAATGTCAATTTGTTTTGCAATTGTTACAATATTATCTTTTATGTGCCACAATGTGAGTTTTCTTACTCCGTTTCTAAATCTCTTTCTCATGAGTTTTTTCTTATGCTTTGAATTCTTCTAAAAGTGTTGAACTTCTTGTTATGAGGACGATTCTTCCTCCCTATGCACATACCCTTTTTGGCAACATCATCAATATCTGTGACTGTAAATAAGGCCAACTCTACTCATAGGCTAGACAATAGATCTCCTTGGTTCTTATCTGTAATTTTAATATCTCGTAGATTGATGTTTAGTGCCAATCCTTGTTTTTTGTACTCAAAAGTATATTCCCACGTGCTCCGCCCTTTTATTTGATGCAAAAATTGTTGACATTCTTTATCGCCAATTGGGTATATATGATTTTTTTTTATTGCAATTGTAAATTGAGCCAATGTATTAACGTAAGGCTTATTGTTGAGGACGAACCCTGCGATGTGTGCTTCCCACCAGTTTAGAGCATGTCCTTCAACCGTAGCCTGATAAAAGTCACTAGTTGTGCATCTACATAAAGCTTCATATTGAAGTATAGCACCAACGACTTTAACCATGCATCTACGTAAAGCTTCATATTGAAGTGTACTACCAATAACTTCAACCATGCATCTAACTTATCAATATGTAGTTCTCTGTTGTCTAAGGGAATTTCAATCTTTGCTTCCATGCTGAATGGAGTTTGGTCCATTGCCTTTACTTGACACTAAATGTTGAGGAAGTAACGTTGGGTGCTTTTAATGCCTGAAAGTTCGTTTATGTTGACATGTGAGGCTCTACATTATTTATATCGTCATCTTCATATTTTCCATTATTTCCTACATGTTCTTTACCAGTTTTCCATAAACATTCTTTGAGGGTTTTATGAAGTAGACATTGTTTCATTTTTTTTTCTACTAATTTTATGATCAATTGGAACTAAGGGAGTAAGCCACATAATTATCCAAGCCCAGCCTGCCAAACCCAACCAAATCGAGTAGGGTTAGTTGGGTTTTGTCTAAAAGTCAAGTTGGTCAATTTATTTTTGCAATAACCTAATCAAGATGGGTCGAGTGGTAGGTACGACCCAAAAATGTCAGGTCAGTCCATATCCAACCCACCACAACCCCTTTGTTTTTGTTTTTGTTTTTTTGTTTTTTAATTTCTCAACCCTAATAAGTCACTATGCCTAACAGTAAGCTCCATCTTTTTAATCTCTATTGTTTTACCCTTTACTTTTCATAGTTTAAGCTCCCCTGCTCAATCTTATCGTCGATCTCCATCGCTCTCAATCTCATTGCCAATCTCCATTATGCACAAGTTTCTTATTTTTTTCACCTTCTTCTTCTTCTTGCCAATCACCATTGTCCGACTAGTTGGGTCCCCAATTTTCTTGAGGTCAAGTGGTATTGATAGAACTTTGATGCCACATGATAATTGCAGGTTAGGTGGGACAGGGTACCCAAATTAGACCCTACCCAACCCACTTACACCTAACTAGAACAATTTCTTCTCTATTGGATCAAAGTCTTTGCATTTTTAGAACTTGAACTAGGATGAAGCTGTAACGACCCGTATTTTTGGACATTCAGTTGACGGGTTCGATATGTATTTTTTATATAAATTAATGAATTATAAATGAGAAATACATGATTATACATAAATACGAATTTTTTTTGGCAATGGTATAATCAATATGTGTATTAAATGGTAATACATAATTTTTGGTGAAAGTATTAAGTAATAAGTGTATTACTTGAGAAATTAGAATAAATAAATAATGATAATAATTATTTATTGGAGTTAAAAAGAATGAATAAAATAAATTTATGTAATAAATTAAGTATTGCATTTACATATGTATACATTTATTTATTAATATGCAAGAATATATATAGAGAAGGGTGTATTTAAATTAAATGGAAAAGTATATATATATATGTGTGTGTGTGTGTGTGCTTAGTTGGAAAATGAAATTATATATATAAATATATGTTGCTTGATAATTGAGGTGATGGATAAATCAAAATAATTAATGAAAATATAAATTCAAGTGATAAATGATGATTTGGATGGAGAATTAAGAAAATAAAAAAATTAGTTAAATTAAATCTTTAGCTAATGACTTGGAAAGATAATGAAAGAAAATGAATTAATGAAAATTGATTTAATAACAAGATAATATGCATGAGGTGTATTGGATAAGAGATAGGCCAAGGCTTGATGAGTCATAGTATAATTAAAAAAAAATAAATAAAAATCAAATTAGAAGATAATATTGATGATTTGGTAAAATAATAGCTCATTTTATGAAAAGGTTAATTATAAGATAATGTCTATGATGTGTCAAGATGATCAAGTCACTATTGTTGATTAAATAAATATTAAATGATGTGGTGACTCACCGCCAAGACCTCACCTATAAATAACCCCGCCCCCCCCCCCGCCCCCCCCCCGGATAACTGCCACCCAACCCCCCCGCCCC
>JAJIYU010005071.1:0-23001 GCA_030144865.1 Tinospora cordifolia
ACATAACAAGCTTCGAAAAGAGTCATATTACCTGAAAATTGGAGTTCGGATGAGTGAGATATCGGCCTCGCAAAACTGGACGAACTCAATGGTTTGATTTTTCTGGGTTTCGCAGTGACGAACAGCTCCCCTTTGACGCTATTTTCGACATGTTTCAAAAGGTCAGTAGGTATTTCTCATAAAATGAAAGTTGAAGTACGCATTATAAGCTTCAAAACGAGCTATGGTACCTCAAGATCGGAGTTCAGATGAATGAGTTATCGCCCTCAAAAGGTTGGATGAATTCACGAATTTGGTCTTTTTCTGGGTTCATTCGTGACAAACAGCAACTTTCGCGGCGATTTGCATCTCAACAGGCCGGTGCTTCAGTCCAACGGCTTGCACAAGTTTGAAGAGGGAAATGAGCTCTTTCCAAAGACGCCAAGATCACCAAATTCCGAGCTCGGATGAGAGAGATATGAGGGGTGAAAGTTACCTCGTTCAAACTGGTTTTCTGTACCAAAACCAGATTTTGTGATGTTTGGGAGTTGTTTTGCACGAATTAAAACGTGCCACGTGGCCACGCACGTGGCCGGGGGAATGGTCAGGCATGGAGGTTGCTTGGCCGGAGTTCACGGGGTGCAGAGGTGGCGTGCCGGCGACGTCCACCGGTGGTCCAAATCAAGGGGCAAAATCTGCTCCTGACATGTTGTTGCAGGTGGTGGTTGAAGGAAAGAAGAAAGGAAGAAGAAGAAGAAGAGGGGAAAGTAGAGAAAGGGGAGGCGGGCTGGGCTGTGCTCCCAGCCCGACCCGCATGGGCCTGGGCAGTCCAAGCCCATGTGCCTGGGCTGCCCAGGGTCCTCTTTTTTTTTTGATCTTTTTTTTTTATCCCCTTTTCTTTTATATATATATATATCTAAATTTCAAAAAAAAATTTCTGAAATTGTTAAAATTAATAGTAAATCATTTTTTCATCAAATTTCCAATTATACACCTATTTTTATCATTTATCTAGTTATTTTTCTTAAAAATTCAATAATCACCCAAAAATTATATTTTTCATCCAAAAATTCTATTAATCATTCTAAAAATTCCACGATTATTCTGAAAATTCAACAATTAATCCCAAAAATCATTTTCCTCAAGAAATTATATTTTCCTTATGATTTCATATATTTTCTCCCCAAAATTGCATTTTTTTCTCCAATTACTCTAATTTTCTTCAATAAATAATTCAAAATTGGAAAAATTGAGAAAAATTCATATATTTCCACTAAAATTCCAGAAAATTCATACATTAGGCTCGAAAATTTTTGTATATCAAATTATGGGTCGTCACAGATATAACCACTATCTTGATAGTGGACTTAACCACACAAGCTGATTGGGCCGATATTACCTTACAAGTGACTCACACTTGACATTCGTTTTCAACTATCTCATGCCTTAGTGTAATTCAAGAGTACTTAACTCAAATTTAGGAAACAAATTAAACAAGGCAATAATAAAAGACATAAAAGAAATTCAAAATCTTCATTTATTCAAAATTGGAAAGTACTAATTAACTATTACAACGGAATATTCAAAACTTGGCACATATGCTTTCATAGGAACTTTTGAAAAATAAAGAAACTATCACAATTTGCAACGTCTTTATGCATGTTCAATTTCTTGAAAATAAGATAGGAGAGGTCAGCACATAGCCTAGTGGATTCTTTCAAACAACCAATTTTCTAATTTCGACTAAAAACAAATCCATAATTCATATACTTGCATACATTAGGCGTTTCAAGCAACATTTTGTGTATAGTTGTGACTTAGACCAAAAGGGTTTTCAAGGCCCTTGATACTCTTAACAAAATACTTCTTTAGAGTAAAAAAGACATTTATTAGCCGATTTCATTAGACTTTTGGACTTAGGGCCTCTTACCCACCAACCAAATATTTTGGTCTTTACACCATGTGAACTAATCACATGAAAAGAACATCTATAATGACCCAAGTGTTCAATGTGATGGTACGTGATTATTGATCATCATTATCTTGTAATTAATCTCATATTCAAGAATCATAGAATAAGGGAAATAAATTTTAGAATATAAACAATCTAAAAATCAAAGTATAAATCATCCAAAAACATGCATCATTCATCAAAATAAACCTGAAAATGGTACTAAGCATGACACAGATTCAAGAATGCTTAAAACATATTCATGTACTAAACTGAAATTGAAACCATAATTAAATTTCTAAAATTGAAACATAAATGATTGTCGAAAACTAAACATGCAATGAACGTGGTATTAATCTAAAGAACAAAAGATGAGGTTTTAGAAATTACCTCCACTTTAATTGCAAGTTTGATAGAAATCCAACAGAAGCTTCTTACTCCAATGTCTAGCACTCCAAAGATAACTCAAGAACACACCAAAGCACTCAAGAATACTTCAAGATCACTAACGAACAAAAGGGGTGCCAAGAAGAAGGCTAGAACAAGTTAAAAGGGAAGTGTCAACTCTTTACTTTAAGATGAAGAATAAGTATGCACAAGAGGGGTTTATATAGATTTTCAAGAGAGCATTGGGGGATGGTTTTGACAACTTTGATTAGGGTTTTCTCACATGTAACGGCTAGGTTTTTGCACATAACACACATAGAGGACGGGTAGGGTTTTTGCATAGAGGTCACGATGGTCTTTCCTTTGCATGGCGCCAAGATTGGAGCATTTTGGGTTTAAGAAACTTCCTAGTTTAGTTTTCCCTTTGTATGTGACGGCTAGGGTTTGGTGTATGAGCATGCTTCATCATTTAGACACTTCTAATTATGGTTGCTCACATGTGTGCACACACACACACATGAATCGATTTTGCATAATAGGGCATGGGTGTACAAGATCAAAGTGTTCCACCCATGTGACTTGCACATGTTTAGGATGGTCCACATGAATTTAATGAAAATTTATATTTCATTATTTACTAAGAATTAAGGCCTTTACCATATATTTTTGTGTTCATAATAAACTAATGCACATTTTTAAATCATCATTTGACTAAGGTGATGTTCATTTCATTTACTTTCCTAATTTAGACTCCACTAAAGGATATTAGGCAAATAAAACTCTAACTTTGGCCAATTGAGGTGATATTTGGATATGTTGTCTAGTTGATCAATTCATGTCATCTCATGTCATTTTAGTCAGTTTGGGTTCTTAAGGGTCACTAAATAAGGATTTTGGACCTGCTAAATTTGTTCTTGAAATGGACATATTTTCATTTCTCATACAAATTCAATCAATTGCAATTGAATTGCTTTATTTTATTTGGTACTAGATTATAGGGTATTACAAGAGCCATGACTCCAACTTGTGTATTACAGTCATATGTCATGATGATATGACAAATAGAAGAGTCTTGCTTCAATACAACAACATTACTAAATTGTTGATAAGTATAGAGAATATTGGCCATGTTTGATGAAAATGAACATTCTTCCTACTATTTCAAGACAATTATTTGTTGGATAAATGTAACATGTATTTTTAAATTTATTGATTGAAATTTCTATGGGGGAGTAGACGATATATCGACTTGCTGTCGACATATCGGCAACATATAAATATTGGCACTGATGTTGTTGAAGAATTGATGATAAACATCTCTGATATAACAACAATATAACCTACTTTGAGAGAGTTGTCAATACATTAGCACCGATACACTGGCAACATCATGAGTTGGTGATATACGTTAAATATATGTTATTGATATATCAACATTGATGTTTTCAATGTATCAGTAACATATATACTTGAAATCAATATTAAAAGTTGATGACATATCGATAATGATATTGTGTATATATCAACAATAATGCTAAAAATAAGAAATTAAAGTTATAATATTTTGAAATGATGTCTATGTAGTTTGTAGCACGAACATGAGGACAAATAATATAAAATGGTAAAAGATCAGTGATACAAACTACATCGTCTTTATTTTGTATTGACTTTTGTCCCAACGAATGTCATGATGTCATAAAGGAAACAAGAAGTAGTTGTGAAGGATTAGATTTGTGGAATAATGCAAAACATTATGAAGCTAATATTTGTGAAGAAGATGGATAATAATCCGAGAATGATATTTGTTCCACACGTATCAAATATATAAATGGTTTGAGATAAATTTAGGTAGTTGGTTGTATATTAAATAATGTTATTCTTTACACATGCCAATTTTGAGCAAATCATTCACAATGCCAAAAAGATCCAAATGATTCAAATTATGTTGACCGTCCATTAATGCAAATATGTGTTTTTGGATGGTCATTTCTACATATCCAAAACCCAAAAAAAAAAAAGAAGAAATTTCTAATTTTGGATTTTTTAGAATGAAAAGTAAGAGATGGGGCTTTTTATTTATAAGCAAATAGTAGTTGTCCAAGACCCTTGTTTGCTACATAATTTAATCAAATCTGGTGGCTTTTGGATGCAATCTAATAAGGTTGGTATCTATGCACCTAATTGCACATAGTTGGATGGCACATTTCGATTTTAGTCATATGATTTAAGGATTGTAATTGTCATTGTTTAGATCTCAAATGCTTTGGATCATGGTTTATCCAATTGAGCCCAGTCTAATGATTTTAATTGATACACCCATGTCATTTACCCTTTAATTGTTATACATCAAATCTCCTTGTCTTAGATTTAAAGTCTCGTGAAAGATCTCATTCAACTGATTTGTACCAATCTCAAATCATTTACAGCTTGCTTCTCTCCCTAAGTCACCCAATCGCCATTTTACCCTCCAACACGCGTATGGTTTGAGCACACCACGTGTTGCATATGCACGATACATAGACAATTCGCATTAAACCATTTAGCCTCATCTTCTCGTTCACTCTCTTTCCCCAGTCAAACTTCGCCTTTCCTCTAACAAATTCCACTAGTTTGTTCATCTTTTGTCGACTTTCAATAATCATACTTCAAACCTAGTTGACCAAGAAAGAAAACAAGGAA
This sequence comes from Tinospora cordifolia, assembly GCA_030144865.1. Taxonomy (NCBI): domain Eukaryota; kingdom Viridiplantae; phylum Streptophyta; class Magnoliopsida; order Ranunculales; family Menispermaceae; genus Tinospora; species Tinospora cordifolia. Next base: position 4,997 of record JAJIYU010005071.1, read on the forward strand.
AACTTGCGCACAAACCTTCAAGAATCGACACCATTCTCCTCTTGTTCGAACCATTCTCTTATTCTTTTTCTCGTTCCCATTTTTGGCCAAGAGAACTTGCAACAAGAAAAATATTATTCTTCTCTTTTCAACATCAAAAACAACGACGAGCGTATTTCTTCCTTGCTTTTCAAAGATGTCACACAATAATCCTCAACCATTGCTCACATTGCTTCTCAACGTAATCTTCTCTAGTCTTTTTTTCTTCTTTTTTGGCCTTATTAACCAGCTCCTTATTAGGATTGGAAAACTTCAATTTCTTAAGAAAATCATTATACAATTCCAATCAAGTGCTCTTCTTGGTAGGTGGGGTTTCATAAGAGGGTTTATGTTTCTAACTCAACCCTTTTATTTTTCATGTATAATTATACGTTAGGAATATTAATTTAGGATTAGAAATAAATTTTATTAATGTTCCTGCATAGCATATAGATTATACATCATGTTATATGTTATAGTGCAACACAAATGTACATATGATATATATTATTTCTAATGGCTAGAAATTTCTAATCATATGTATGTGTATTAAAAATCTAAAGTATATGTTAAACATGATCAAAATCATGTCATAAAGGACCATAGATGAAGTGTACATCTAGAAATCTTTTTTGAACAAGGAATATACGATGCGGTATATGTTGTATATGGTACGTTGATAATGCTTCTTTATGTAAGAATGAAGAAGATTGGCCATGCATGCACATCATACATGAAAAACAAGACCAACTGTCTTTATTTTTTTTTTCCCCTTTTTTCTATTTTTCATTTTTTAACATTCCTTTGGCATATAATAAGTAAAGCTACTTATGTAATGCCAACGACGCGTAAAGCTTCGTACGGAAGCTCAATTTTGAAAGATTAGAGAATCAAATGAAGAAGATATTTCAGTTGTAATTTTCTAAAAACAATCCAACTTGGCTTTCTCGAAATTTCTTGTGAGGTTGTCCAATAATAATGCACAATCTCAGTTTTTGCTGGTTCGTGACTAATGCATCTATGGTATGATCCTCCTATGTATAAAAATTAATGGTAATAACTATTTAATTTAATGATAGGCTAAATTAAATAATTTAATGCCTTTTGAAATCAAGGGATTTTCTATTTTTTTAGAAACTGTTTAAGAGATTATCAAAATATTAATTCACACATTAATTAACTATTCATACATAATGATTTTAAGATCAAGTCAATTATTCAATTTACACCTTATAAGCTAGAATTTGAACTATTTTTTATTTGATGTAGGACTAAAACATTTTTGTTTATTGAAGATCTTTAAACTCATTGCTTCACAAACACTAAGTAAGATAATTTGCTTGAATTTAATTCATATATTAGTTATATTTAACTAAATGATTACATAATATTAATCTTTATATATTAAAAATTATAAATAAACTTGTCCTTACTCATCATAAATAATTGTCAAACTCATTAAATATCTATCTAAATTGATACATTTTATATTCTATTTTGGAAACTTTGAATTTTTTTAATTTAATTAATTAACTATATATATATATAGAGACAGTGCCGGCACAATAATATCGGGGGCCCAGGACAAAACGACAATTAGGGGCCCCAAAAATAATGGTTAAATTAATTTATAATTAATTTATAATTTTTTTTAATTATATATATACATGGGTTCCTAAAAATAAGGGGCCCCAAGGGCGACGGGGGCAGGGCCGTCGCCCTTTGGGCCCCACCTCGAGGCCGGCCCTGTATAGAGAGAGAGAGAGAGATATGTGAATTGATATGTGAGTCAAGTCAAGGTATGAAAATATAGGGAAAGTAGAAGATTGGGAGACAAACTCTTCTCTCAGAACGTGAGAATGTCTGCTGCGCTTTAAATTTCTCAAGACTGTGAAGCCCAATTCCCGCGTAATTCAAACACGCTTCCCTAATAAAATAAAAAATAAAAAATAAAATTCTCTTCTCCTTTTCTGCTCTTTTTAAATGGTGTGTTATTTCCAAAGTCAAACAATGCCACACCAACATCCGACCCTGTATTTAATGAAATGGCGTTGCTAACGCTGCACTTGTTTTCCACCCAATCTGTCTCTCACATGTAGGTTTTAGATGCCCAAGAACCGCATATGAAAACCGTTTTTTTTTTTTTTTAAGTATTTAACAACACTTACATTTGGCCAATTAAGATATAAAGAAAGTGGGTGCATGTCATTATTTCCTTATTATTTTGAATTAATTTGGAGTCCTGGATCTGGGTTTACAATTTTTTCCTTCTTTTCTTTTCCTTCCTTTAGAGTAATGTTGTGGGTGGATTGATTTATATTTCCTACTGCTATTTGACTGCTGTGGTCTGCATTCCAAGCAAGCTCATCAATTAAGGGCAGAGAGTCTTTTGACGCCCTTGGCCCTTCTGGTTTTGTTTTAAAATTTTGATTACCTGTTAGTTTATCTCCAACTCATTATTTCTTTTTTTTCTATTTAAAAGTTCAACACCGAACAATAACTTAACCTCTAACTTATTTACTCTACTTTTTTACTTTAAAAAAATTATTTTGATAATATTTCTTTTCATCACTTTTTTATTTTATTTTTATTATTTTTTAAAAATATATATTTTTATACATAAAGTTTATTTTATATATTTACTTAATATTATATTTAATTATTAATTAGTAAATAAATAAGAAATAAAACACAATAAAATTTAAATAATAATTTAATAATATAATATTTAATTACAATTTAATTAATTATTAATTATTAATTACTTAGTAGATCATTAGTAATCAATTAATTACTATGTACAATTTAGATTTTTATCTAACTTTTACAAAAATAAATCATTAAAAAAATTAAAATTATAACAAAAAAATATCCCAAAATATTTCATAAATTGTAAAATGGTATACTGAATCATCTGAATTACTATATTTTTCTCACAAATCATCAATTAATGCATTTCAAAGCTCAAAGTAAGCATTTATACCTCTTATTTGTTTATATCAAGTTCAAAATTGTTGAAACTGGATGTTTTCATCATTGGCCATTTCAACATCCACAGTTGATGGCTTTCTTGCATCTTTATTAATATGAATAGGTGCATTAAAATTACGTTCATCTTCAATTATCATATTGTACATAACAATACATGTGGAAATGATGTCTTGTAATACAACTTTTTGTAAATGACATGCTAGTCTGGCCATAATAACAAACTATAACTGGAAGACTCCAAACGCACGCTCAACATTTTTCCTACGTGCTACTTGTTTCTTGGAAAGATATTATCTTTTCCATCCTTCAAGTTGATAAACAAGCTCAACAATAATAGACCATTTTGGATATATACTATTTGTCAAATAGTAACCCATATTATATTATTTTCCTTTAATAACATAATAAGCGAGAGGAGCAATACAAAGGGTTAGATTAGAAAAAAAAAAAGATTTGAAATCTCCAATACATTTATGTCATTATTTATATCTAGCATATCAAAATATATATCTCATATCCATCGATTATAATCTCCTACACCTTCAAAAATGATAGTCGGTGATCCACTGCAACCCGAGTATTATCTTACCCATGCTGTAGGACAATTTTTCTATTTCCAATGTATGTAATCTAAATTGTCTAGCATCCCTGGAAGCCCACGCTTCTCGCTAACATATAGCCTTTCAATATCAATAGTTCTTGGTGATCTAAGATAACGGTAAAAAAAATATCTCCACCATGGCATGGTAGAATCTTTTCAGGCTTTCAATGGCAATAAACTCACATACTTTGATGTATTTATCAATGGCATCTGTCGGAAGAACATAAGATAACATAAGAAATAATATAGTTACTTTCTTAAAGGTGGCAACCCAAGCCTTCCAAGTGCATCACTTCACTATTGGAAGTAATTGTCATGACCTTTAACAGCATCAACAATATGAATAAATAAATGGTGATATATTCGAAACTGTCAATGAAACATTACTTATTGTAGCATGGGTTCTTAACAAAGTAGTCATTGAAAAGATTTCGATCGGAAATTTTTCGATCATGATTGTGATTATGTGGCTTGGAACAGAAACATCATGTATAACATAGTTGGTCTGTTGCTTGAGGAGTTGAGCAAGAATCATGTTATTATTTGCAATCGCTCTATCTATTGCTTCTTTTTCTTGACTAATAACCTCATAGTTATCCATCATCGATATCTCATCTTCACTTTCAAAGGACGAAGTGGAAGGTGATAAACTTAATGGACCTCCAATGTTAAAATGCATGTTGAGAATAAATATGGTGTCAATAAGTTAGAATTATGGCTGTAGCATTGATCGAAGGATGTCAAATTAGATAATTTGCTTGGTATTTATAATATTGAGGATTGAATGGAAAAAACTCATATGATATAATTTTGACTTTGATGTATACAAAGAGGCCAGTATGACAAAATTTGTATTATGATTCTGACATTGATGTGTATAAAAAAACTAATACGACCAGATTCTTATTCTAATTTTGATTTTAATGTGTGTGAAAAGAGTAGTATACTGAAATCTTATCCTGATTTTAACTTTGATATGTATGGAAAGACTAGTACGATGAGATTCCTCTTCTAATTTTGACTTTGATTTGTATGAAAAGACAAGTACGACAAGATTCTTATTTTACATTTGACTTTGCTGTGTATGAAAAGATCGATACAACAAGATTCTTATTATGATTTTGACTTTGCTGTGTATGAAAAAATCGAGACAACAAGATTCTTATTCTAATTTTAACTTTGATGTATATGAAAAATTCCATACAATGAGATTCTTATTTTGATTCCGATGATGATGTGTATGAAAAAATCAATACAATGAGATTTTTATTTTGATTCTTACCTTGATTATGATGTGTACAAAAATGACAATACAACGAGATTCTTATTCTCATTCTTGTGGTTATAAAAGTCAAATGAAATCATCCATTTTTTTCAACAAAGTCATTTGGCTTCTTCCAATCTTAAGCTCCTTTTTTACTATCTCGTCACACTTTTTTTCTTCCACTCAATCTCCTTTTCCCAACAATGTCTATTAGAAGGTCTTCATACACTATAGTTGAAAATGTTCTTTTATGTGAAATCTACTTAGAAATCTCTCAAGATCCCATTATAGGTAGATTTCAATCCTAAGATCAATTTTAGTCTCGAGTAGAGGAAACATACAACAATACGAAACCAGAGGGCTTGGAAGCACACAACAAGAGATCTGTGGGGTGTTGGATAAATAACATAATGTCTGAAGTAAAAAATTAAATTGTTGCATCGGACGAATAGAATATATGAATCCGAGTAGTGCTTCTAATACAGATATTGTGAGTACTTGATATTATTTCACTATTATTTTTATATTGATCTTGCAAATTTTATATTTAACTTCATATAAACTTATATGCAGTTAAATCAGGCAAAGAAATTATTTAATCAAGAGCCCAAATAGAAAAGAGGATTTAAATTTGACCTTGTATGAAATATCATTAAGGACTATGAAAAGTTTAAAGATCACAATGCTCATAGACTTTGCATAATTCAATCACAATCAAGTAACTATGAATCTTCTTAATCAAATGTTAATTCCACTATTCATATTTTAACATACTCCACCACCCTACTACTCATCTTTTAATATCGCATCATCCTATTCCACTACTCATAAGAATAATTATTAACCTCAATTTCTTATGTACCATGACTTATATTAATATTTAAAGCAGTTTTTCTTTAGCTTAACAACTAACCATAAGTTATCATCTACTAATTGGCATTATGGAAAAACAATATAGTTTATGAATTAATCATATTCATACTTTCTATGTAAATAAACAATAATTCAGATCATACTAGTGACGCATGCATGCCAATATGTGAATTTAATACAGTCGCAATATAATCGCAGTGATAATACCAAGGAGACAAGTTGGTATGTCTGCGTCCATACACAGATTTCCCTCATGAACCCTCATAATGTCAAACTTACCAATACATAACCTACTTGCCTCGAGATCCATTCTTATAGCATTTATCTAAGTTTCAACTGTAATTACGACGAGAATCTCATCCCATCCACATTCTCTTGGACCACTAGTAATACGATTGGTTTTACAATACCACAATCTAGGTATCTTGTTCCTCACATTAACCGAGTGAGGAGGTACTCGTTAGAACTCTGAATTATCTACCTCTGGACAGAGCTGCCATTACTCTCAACTTCAACTTTCTCGCATGAAGCGCTCGTAGCCTACTCCACTGGCCAACGCACTCAACATCCAAGTAGCACAACCCCTACTAAATGTACCCGTTGGGAGGGGACGAGAACCTACTAATCCGCTAGTCAAACGATTGACCTACTAATCCATTGGTCAAATGATTGACCTACTAATCTGCTAGTAAGACAGGACCCACTTTGCAGTTCAGACACTCGTATGACATCTATAGATACTCTAGAGATCTAGGGTCGATGTGACCTTCTATCTAAGCCTATTAGGCAAACATGTATTTCAGGGTCCGATCACTCTAATCTTTTGATCATTTACCATCCTTTACCAAGAGAAGGTTGATTAGTGAAGCAATATGCAAGTGATCAATAAATTCTGAAAATCATGTGATGACGGCTGCGTATAATTATAAGTAGGATATTCTACAAAATTACGTCTCTCCCACTTTTTTTCTTAAAATTCAATTTTCTTATATGATGTTAAATCAAAACTCATTAATTGTCTAATCATTGCCCTTATTACTAGCTGTGTTTATCTTTATGAAGAAAAAAAAATATATACATATATATATATATATATATATATATATATATATATATATACACTTAAAAGTTGGTAATATTTCATATCAATAACTCTAATTAAAGACTATTTATCAGTCTTTGAAAGGTGTAGATCAGTCACCTTCATTAACTAACCAACGGTCTAGAAGAAATATTACAATCACATAAATTGTCAAATTTTGAATAATATTTAAATCATTGACAAAATCATGCTATTAATTTGTATTTTGTGTGACATGATAATATTCTATTTTCCAATACCTTTTTATAAGTATATAGGGTGAGATATGTTACATATACTATACGCGTAACATTTTATTATTATTACTATTATTACTATTTTCCTTTTCCAACCTTAGTGATGTAAACAAACTTGCAATTTTTTTCTTATTTATTCTATCACTAAAATCTTAGTTTTATTTATTTTATTACTAAACTCCCATTTTTTCCCAATTTAGTCTCTAATAATTTCATATTTGTAGATGTATATTATGAGTCATTTACATTATTTATTGGTCATTTACCTTATTGGGTTTATTTTACTTAGCTATATCAAATTATTATAGTAAAATATCATTTATGGTCTTAAGGGTTAACTAATATTAAATCACCTTGACTTGATTGATTTTGGCCAAGTCAAACTTAGATTATATTTCTTAAAGTAGATTAATTTAATTTTTCTCCTAAAATTAGGCTAACATTAACCACATGAAAAGGATATGAATTTGATTTAATTAACCTCCTAGGGTTAATTAACACCTATTTATTTTAATTGAGCTTATCTAATTTGATTTATTTGACTAACTCAAAATAAAGTTAATTTAGAGTAAAAGGACTTTTCCCTCAAAATTGAGTCAAATTTGTTAATTAGGTTTATAACTTAGGGTTAATTAATTTAATAGGGTTAACTAAATTTTATTTATTCTATTGCTATTCATAGGGATAAATTGGATCATTGAGCTTTGTTATGTATTCAATTTAATAACTTCCAACTTTTATATTATATTTTTAAAGCTCATTATTTTACCACCCTTCTATTTATTTATATATTTATTTATTTATTTATTTGTGTGTTCATATTTTGTGTATATATGTTTCCACTTATTTGTTTATTTATTTATGGTTAACATTCATTAATACAACCAAACCATATTACATATACTCATCTATGAATTGGGAGGACATACATTATTTATTTAGTTATTTTATTATTATTATTATTATTATTATTATTATTATTATTATTATTATTATTATTATTATTATTTATTTTATTGTTTATTATTATTATTATTATTATTATTATTATTATTATTATTATTATTATTATCAACCTATTCTAAAGAACTTATGATTTTCTTCATTTAGCAAAATTTACTCTTAAGTGAAGTTTGATTAAACTAACTTAAACATATTGGTTAATGGCAATCAAATCTAGTTAACCATCTATACTTAGCCATTTTTTTGCAACCAACAAAACAATTGCTAATGATTCATGATTTTTATCCCCAAATCTTTCTAGTTTCAATTCAAGTAACCCATGGATCAAATATAACTAATCTAAAGGGTTAAAATTCACCTCAAAACTGGTTGCGGACAAATTGTCCTGCACTGTTCAGTTCTTCCATGGTGAATAGGGCAGTTTCAATAATCTTTTTGACATGGGTTTCATTATGATATTTGTCAATTCTCACTAGTAATTTGTTTTCGTAACTTCCTTCTACAATAATTATTAATCCATAGCCCAAATATTCCTAATTTCATAGGAGAAACTTAAATCAAAATAGGGCCTTTCACTAGTAATTTGTTCTTCCCTTAGTTATTTCGTCCTACTGATTTCTTAGTTTCATTCTGCCTACTTCCCAGTTTTCCAATCACAAACCCAACATACATATTGTTAACATCTACATGGAGAAAATGACACTCAAACTAAGCTAGAAAGTCATGAATAAACTGTTTTTTTTTTCCTTGCAAGAAGCATGAAACAAGTGTTTATATGTACATGATAGAGATGAAAAATACAGGATTTAATACATGTTTTCATGAATGAAATCAGTATAGATGATGAAAAAAGCAAGGGAATGAGAAGTACTTGCCTTGTAATTGCTCAATGTGGCTGCAAAGCTCCCCCATTTCCTCATCTTTTCCCTCTTTCTCTCCTTTTCCTTTTCTCTTTCACTCTTCTATATTTTTTCTCTTGTCTTCCCTTTGGGTGAGCAGCCAAGCAAAGACAAACTTGTTTTTTATACTCTTGGGAGCAATGGCCAATTTCCTACAAATTTCAAGGGGGTGCATGTGTGAAATAACCCACCTGATGCCACTTGTCCCACTATGGTCACAATCATCCCATGAACCATATTTCCATCATGTTACTTCATGCATTGGTCACATGTGTGGCCCAATTAGATGTTGACACTTACCAACCCCATAACATAAAATGCCTTGATTTGCGTAAAATTTCTTGGTTTGCACAATTGACCTCAATTTGCTTGTTCGACATCCGATTTGAACACAATCAGTTGCGTTGAACTCGTGTTGACGTCTTGTTCGATTTTATGCCAAATTTGTAATAAAATTCTAACATTCCTCGATTCACGCAATGTACCTCTATTTGCGTGTTTGATATTCGATTTGAATACAGTCAGTTGCGTCAAACTTGTATCAATGTCCCAATCGATTTGATGCTAAATTTGTAGTAAAATTCTTAGTATTTTGAGATTCGATATATTTTGACCCCTTTTTGACAGTCTTAGAACTTCTACAGTGTACCAATTAAGTGTATAGTCTATTGTCAACATCTTATACGATTACAGGATGTCACAACTTCCCCCATTAGAAAAATTTCATCCTCGAAATTTAAATGAAGATAAGTTTCTAAGTAATATGCAAAACAATACGTATTTAATATTAGCATGGGTTAAAATGTACCTTGAGTCTAAAATAGTTTGGGATAAAGTTCTCACAGTTTTGTTTCTCGCTCCCATGTAGTACTCTCAATACCATGGTGCCCCCACAAGACCTTGACCAAAGGAATGACCTTTGACCTTAGTCTTTGCTCTTTCGAGTCTAGTATGTGAATGGGCTCCTCCGTTTAAGATAGGTTATCATCAAGCTCCAATGGTTGCCAACCAATAACATGCAAAAAGTCTGGCACACACTTCTGTAACATGGAAACATGGAATACATTATGTACCACTGATAGGTGTGGGGGTAATGCTAAGCGATATGCTACTAGCCCAACCATTTCAAGGATCTGGAAAGGACCAAAAAATCTAGGAGAAAGCTTTCCTCGCTTTCTAAACCTCAAGATACCCTTTTGTGGAGAGACCTTCAAAAACACATGTTCCTCGACATTAAACTCAAGCGGTTGTCTACAAGAGTCTGCATAACTTTTCTGCCTGTTCTACACTACACGGAACAATTCTCCAATGATCTCGACCACTCTATTAGCTTCTTGAATCATATCTGGAGCTACTACTTGCTTCTCCCCAACCTCTAACCAACACGCGAACGATCGACAAGGGCTACCTATAAAGCCTCATAAGGAGCCATGCCAATGCTACTCTGAAAACTATTATTATAGGCAAACTCTGCATATGATAAGTGCTCATCCCACCTTCCACCAAAGTCAACAATACACGATCGAAGCATGTCCTCCAACATCTGAATTACCCTCTCAGATTGGCCATCAGTCCGAGGATGGTATCCAGTACAAAAGTGATGATTTGTACCCAAGAACTTTTGTAAGTTGAGCCAAAATCGAGAAGCGAAACAAGGATCTTTGTCTAATACAATGGATATTGGCACACCATGCAACCTAATAATCTCCCTCTGGTACAATCGTGCCAACTTATCAAGCTTATCAAATGCTCAAACTAGCAAAAAGTGGGCAGACTTCGTCAATCGATTAACAATGACCCAAGCAAAATCAAACCCACCTCGACTCTTAGGGAGTCCAACCACAAAGTCCATGGTAATATGCTCCCACTTCCACTGAGGTATCGGAAGTGGTTGGAGAAGTCCTGCTGGTCACTTATATTTTGCCTTAACCTGCTAACAAGTCAAGCACTTTGCTACAAAATCTGTAATATCACCCTTCATACCAGGCCACCAAAAGTGTTTCTTCATATCTTTGTACATCTTGGTCTTCCCTGGATGGATCGTATAATGAGATCTATGGATCCCATTAAGGATAGATGCCCGAAGCTCAACATCATCAGGAACATACAATCTACCCTCGTAGCAAAAACTACCATCTTCGTGCACTTTCCACCTAAAGTCATGTTCTTTGTCAGCTTTAGCACGTAAATGAAGTAGATGTGGGTCTTTGTGTTGCCCATTGATAATATTTTGAATCAAATTCAGTTTGATGGATAAGTGAGAAATATATCCCACCACCGTACTACTCATATTTTAATATATCCTACCACCCTATTCCACTACTCATATTTTAATATATTTTATTTTATTTTTTGTGAAATTACGTATGAGATAATTAGGATAGTGGTAATTTTTTTTACATTTCATGTGAATTTACCATTCTACTCCTAAAAGACAAAATTATCATTCTACCCTTAGGTATTTAATGTGTTTTCACAATTTAATGAACTCATTTTTATATTCTTAATATTCGAGAATTTTTCAGAGTATTACAATCTACCTCCCTTAAAATAAATTTCGTCCTCGAAATTTGTACATACTCATTTTAATGCTATCTAGTCATGTTTTTTGGTGAAAAGGCCTGGGTATTTGTTATTCATCTCTCTTTCCAGCTACCAAGTTGTCTCTTTTACTCCATGATGATTTCAGAGAAATTTGACTAAGGGAATGTCTTTCGCTCTCAACCTTTGCACCTTGCGATCAAGGATCCTAACTGTCACTTCTTCATATGTGGCATTGTCTTGAATGCCCACTTCCTCCCAATGGATTATGTGAGAGGGTTCGGATTCATACTTCCTCAGCATTGACACATAGAACACGTTGTGAACTGAAGACATTCTTTTTGGTAGATCTAACTCGTAGACCCATTCTCCAATTCTTTTAAGTATTTCAAATGGACTGATAAATCTGGGGGATAACTTTCTTTTGTCTCCAAACTTCTTGATTCCTTTTTGAGGGCTTATCCTCAAGAACATTTTATCACCCACCTGAAACTCAAGGGGACTTCTCCTTTTATCGGCATAACTCTTTTGTCTACTTTGTGATGTGGTCAATCTCTTCTATATCTATTTTATTTGCTTGTTCATCTCATCTACTAGAGTGGGCCCAATAAGCATGTGGTCCTCACATTCATCCCAACAGGTTGGTGATCTACAGGGCCTCCTATAGAGAGCTTCATATAAAGCCATTGTATACTTGCTCGATAACTGTTATTACAGGCAAACTCCACCTGGTGTAGGTACTTGCTCCAGCTTCCCTTAAAGTCAATGTCACAAGACCTCAGCATGTCTTCTAGTATTTAAATGACTCTCTTAGACTGACCATCAGTTTGAAGATGAAAAGCAGTGTTCATGGTGAGTCAAGTGCCCAACTCTTTCTTTAGACTCTACCAGAACTGTGATGTGAACCGAGAGTTTTTGTCTAACACTATGGTTTTAGGCACGCCATGAAGTTGTACTATCTCCTTCACATAGAGTTCTCCCAGCTTATTGACTTGGTCTATGAATCTAATGGGCAAGAAATGTGTCACCTTAGTGAAACGATCCACAATTACCCACACAGTATCTTCTCCTTTCTAGCTCCAAGTTAATATGGTGACAAAGTTCATGGTAATGTTATCTCACTTCCATTCAAGGATTGAGAGTGGTTGTAACATTCTAGTGGGTTTTTTGTGTTCAGCCTTTACTTGCTAAAAGATTAGGCATTTAGAGACATACTTTGATATGTCTCGTTTCATTTCTCACCACTAATAGGTCTTTCTGAGGTTTTAATACATCTTTTCACCGCCTGGATACATCGTGTACTTAGTCTAATGGGCTTCATCTAATATGATTTGCTTACTTTATCCATTTTGACGCACACAAATTCTATCTCCAAGCCTTAGGGTATTTTCAACATCTAACCTGAATTCAGTATGCTTTCCTTGTTCAACTCCATCCATCATACTTGTAAGCCACTTATATTGCATTTGTTCATTGCTAATCTGGTGTAGTAGATCTAGTTGGCAAGTCATATTGTAAAGATAAACCTACTTTTCGTCTAAAGTCACACCCAAGTTATAATCCTCAATTAACTAGTACATTTGACCTTTTTCTTCCTCTCGTCTATTGAATTTTCTACTCAAGGCATCAGGCACCACATTGGCCCTCCCTAAATGATAGTATATTTGGAAATCATAGTCTTTAAGGAACTCCACCCATCATAACTGCCTGATATTTAACTCCCTCTGGGTGTGCATGTATTTCAAACTCTTGTGATCTAAAAATAGATCAAACTTCTCATCATAGAGGTAATGTCTCCAATCTTTAGGACAAACACAATGGCGGCCAAATCTAAGTCATGGGTTAGGTAATTTTGTTCATGGATCTTAAGTTGCCTTGATGCACTTCCTTTTTGCATCAGGACAACACCTAATCTGTTCTATAAGGTATCCGTATACAGAACATATTCAACACCATGGGTAGGAGTAATTAAGATGGAGGCTGAAGTCAATCTCCTTTTTAATTCATAGAATGATTGTTCACACTTTTCATCCCAATTGAACTTGACTCCCTTTCTAGTTAGCATGGTCATGGGTTCAACTGACTTGGAGAAGTCTTGGATGAATCTTTGATAATATCCAACCAAGCCTAAGAAACTTTTGATCTTCTTAATTATTTTGGGTTGCTACCAATCTATGACAACTTCCACCTTATCAGGGTCTACAAAGATGCCTTCAGCCGGCACTATATGGCTAAAAAATTTAACCTTCTTCATCTAGAATTAACACTTGCTAAATTTGGCAAACAACTAGTTCCTTCTAAGGGTCTCCAAAACAATCCTCAAGTGTTCTAAGTATTTGTCCTTTGACTTAGAGTATGTTAGGATGTCATCTACAAATACTACTACAAATTGATCAAGGTATTGTCTAAACACTTAGTTCATCATATCTATAAATGCAGCTGGTGTGTTAGTTAAACCAAACGGCATCAATGTAAACTCGAAATGTCCGTATCAAGTCTTAAAGGCTATCTTGTATATATCTAACTCTCGGATTGTCAAATAATGATATCCTGACCTAAGATCAATCTTAGCGAAATGAATGACTCCCTTCAATTGATCAAACAAGTCATTTATCCTTCACAAGGGAAACTTGTTCTTTATAGTCACCTGATTTAACTTTCGATAATCAACGCACAACCTCATGGATCCATCTTTTTTTTAACAAATAATACTAGAGCTCCCCACAATGATTCACTAGGTCGAATGAATTCCTTTTCACAGAGTTCATCCAACTGTATCTTAAGTTCAATCAACTCTACTAGCGTCATTTCATAAGGAAGAACGATTGTAGAATTTGTGTCTGGATGCAGTTCAATCTTGAACTTTGCCTCTCTATATGGTGGTAGTCCTGGTAAATCATCTGGGAACATATCTGCATAGTCTCATACTACAGGTATCTCCGAAATCTTCTTGGGTTCTCCATATCCAATATCTTCTTCTAACAATTGTTTGAAGTTCTCACTCTCTTTTAGATAGTGTAACATGGCTATTATAATACTCCGGGGTAATCTCTGCATATCCCCATTGACTTTCACTAACTCTTCGAATAATAGAGTCAATGTGACTCTCCGTCTTGGGCAATCAATCTATGCCTTGTGTTCAGTCAACCAGTCCATACCCAATATCACATTATACCCTTGGAAAGGTTATACCCTAAGGTCAAAAATTGTTAATTTGTCCCCAAATCTCAATTCACATGTACAAATGTTTCGGGTAACTATAGTAGCTCCTATGGGAGTGGACATATACAATGGTTTCGTGGTGTGATAATCACTAATTGTAACCTTTTAGCTCAGTTTTCTGATACAAATGACTTGGTAGCACCAGAATCAAACAATATTTTAACAGCAATGTTAAATAGTAGAAATGTACCTTCAATTACTGGAGCTGGGTCTGCCTGTCCATCCTCTATAGCAAATACTCATGCTAGATTTTTTCTACTTTGTTATTGTTGTTGTTGTTATTGTTAGGGTTGAGGTTGGCATTGTTTTGGCTACTGTTGTCCACGTCCACCTTAGTTTCCACCATGACCTTTGTTCTGTCTCTGGTTCTACCTTTGCGGCCCTCAATTCTGAGAGTCCTTCACAAGGTGTCCTTTCTTATCACAATTGAAGCAAGTTCCTTCTCTCTGAGCCAACTGTTTGCCTACTCAGTTATTGTTATGTTGCTTTTGTGGTTGATTCTTGTTCAATTTCTTCTAGTTTCCTTAAAATTCTCTGTCGTTGTTCGGCCTTTTGTTTTCGTTCCTCAACGTTTGCTCAAAGTTGAGTTCTAGCTCCAATATCAATGTTTTTTCCATGACATTTTTGTACATCTTTAGGCCCATTAACCTTATCACTTTTCGGATCTCAATCTTGAGACCCTCTATAAATCGGTTGGCCTTCACTTCTCCTCCTTGATCAGCTCAGGTGAAAATTTGGCCAATTCAGTAAATTTAATTTCGTATTTGGCTACGATGAAGTCCCTCTGGGTTAACCCATCGAAATCGGACTGCATCTTCATCAGTGTAGCCTCTAGGAAGAATTTCTCATTAAATATCTTCTTAAATTCTTCCCAGTTCATTTATTGGACATTGGTGTTCAGATTTACCTTTAACATCCTCCACCAACTCCTAGCTAGTCCCTTAAAATCATGGGTGGACAGCGCAACTCTACAGGGTCCCATTGCCCCTAACACATCCAGATGCTCCTTGATCTCCTGGTACCAGTGATCAGCTGTTATGCTGTCAGATGTGCCATCAAACTAAGATGGGTGAACTTTCTGTAACTCCTACAACATTGCCCTTTGTTCCTAATCCTCAATGTCATCTTATGCCCTTTGACCGACCAGAACCTTAGGCATGGGCACTGGCTACTGCCTCATAATCTACTCCTGATGTTGTACTTGTATCTATGGCTGTGGCGCCGCTTATAGCTGCATCTGTGCCAACACTTGTGGTAGTGCCATCACAACTTGCTCGAACACCCGTCGAGAGACGTAGGTTACCATTTCTGGTGATAACATCATTTCAACTGGGGTTGTTGTTGCCACTGGTGCCCTCTAATCCCTTTGATTAGATCTATCAGTGTTTTCAATCCTCATCACATTTCCATGGGTTCTTGTCATTATCTACAAATCAAAAGCCATTTTAGTATCCAATAAGGTATAATAATGGAGAATTGTATTCTGAATTCAATTCGAGTATATGCAAAACCAATCTTTCCTTATCCTCGGGATATAAAATGATTTTCTAGACCTATGATAATAGTTATCTTTCGTAGGTCATTTGTCAATTTTCTCACGTTTTCGTTTGTGTCGTCATGACTCTAGATTCATGTCTCTAGGTTCTCGATTTGTTTAGTGACTTATCCGTTCATACTTCTAAGTTATGTTTGGGATTTTCAAAGTCCTTTAATGTTTCTGGGTATAGAGTTTTGGTTCATGATCACAAAACAAGTGATATACATATTTATGAAGGTAGCATATATTCAAACAATTACTCAATCATACAATTTCACACTAGCATAGCAAAATTCCAAGCTTCCACCCATACCTCTGAGTTTTAGTGTCTCATACCACTCTTGCCCATCGACATAGGCCGCTACCCGAAGATCTTACTACAACAAAATAATTTTGCAAATCTCTCGACGACTAAGGCTTTCCAAGTCCCACTAAACTTAACCATCTCATACCAGCTAGGCATAGGGAAACAAGTTCTTCCAAAGTTACCGGTCATTCACTACACATGGGTTGTCAATCTTCGAGTCCAAGATTCTTCTATACCTTTGAATTTCTACTTGTCCCATACCACGTAAAAACCAAAGATATAGGATCTCACGATCTCGTATCTTGAATAAACAAGTGTTTTGTTTTCACATGTTTTCATTCTCTAACCTATGTCCTAAAAGTTTTCATTTATGATCCACCATGCCACCCTTGCAACACCTAAGTCTCTGCCTATGGTCTTTTTTTTAAACATAGGGCTTCATCCCTTGGCTGATAGGTCCTTCCGTCAAATCGACAACCCATATACCTTCTTAATACCATCTTTGTACTCTAGCGAGTTTTTTGGCCTACAAATATGACCTCCTCGTTTTTTCATAGAAAATAATCATGTTCTTCAACTTTGACTACTTGCATTAGCTGGTGGGACAACCTCTAGTCAGGTGACAAGACCAAAGTTTATTTAGCAACTAGCCTTCTATAACAGGATAACTCATATCCCTTTTAATGTTTAGCTTTACTCAGGACAAGGCTTACCCACTATCAACTCAATTCGTAATTTTTGTATCTAAACAAAACATTTGAAAACATATATCTCTTTTGAAAAATAGCCTTTCAAAACGATTTTGAATTTCAAAATAGGAGGTGGGGCATTTTAAGTTAACTCAAAGTACAGGTTTTACCTTATGAGTCAACTCTTTTTAACTTTGCCCAGTACATCTACTGACTGAGCTCTGAAACCACCTTTGTAACACACTGGCTTCTGAACCTTTAACATTCGTCATAGGCGACGTATTTGTCTCGCAGCTTGAGGTGTAATTACATTCGTATGTAGTCACTACTATTTTCTATTTGAGAATCAGGATATTATTATTTCTCGCATCAAACATCTCATCTCCTAGTTGCATCAAGCCATATCCCAAGGTACAAAAGTGCATAAATAAACTGGCTTAGAAATAGATTGACAATAACCTTGGGATCGTATAATAACTAAGAAAACGCTTTCATTTAATATTGAAATTGAGAAGAAATTTGCAGGCCGCGTGGCCAAGTTTCAACAACTAATATCTGTCCCAACAGTTGGCAACTGATAAACAAAGCTAAACATGGTGGGTCAAATGCTTTACAATAAGAAATTAGAAAACAAAAAGTTCAATTTCTACAATGATAATGCTCATTTTGACATTAAATTTGTTATCTTATAATTAAGCATTATCATATTTTAAGGCTCATTATTTAGTAATTAATTATAAAATATATTTAACTTCTTTTTAT
>JAJIYU010005072.1:0-23026 GCA_030144865.1 Tinospora cordifolia
AAAAATAAGAAAGGAAGGAGTGAGCACATAGCCCAGTGGATCCTTTTCGAACAACCATCTTTCATATTCAAACTCATAACACAATCATAATTCAAACACTTGCAATCATTATGCGTTTCAAACAACAATTTTTTCAAGTTGAGTCTCAGACCAAAAGGGCCTTTAATCCCTTGATGCTCTCAACTAAGTAAACGAGGCCCACTCGACATCAACCCGTTACACGTGGTAACTCACAAGGTACTATGGTACACGACCCTTTAATACTTAGGTCTAAAAACTATATGACCTAACTCATATGAAAAGAACATTCATAGTGTCACCTTGACCACTATGATGGTACGTGGTTATTATCTCTATCGTCTTAGATTAATTCTCATATCATGATCTCATAAAATAAACTTTAAACTAAAATTCAGAATATACATAGTCTATTCATGAAACACTCATAAGACATGCATTATACTTTAATTTAAAAGTCTAAGCATGATATACTAACATAGCATGGATGATATGATTGCTCAAACATGAATCAAAACTGAAATACTGAAATAAACATTTAAAATTCTTAAACTGAAATTTAAAATATTTGAACTCGGTGAAAAACACACAACCAATAAGCATGCCATGAATTTAAATAAGAACAGAAGGTTTTTCTAGAAATCAATTCCACCTTGTGACGCTTTCTTCTGAAATTTTGGCAACAATTCCCCCCCGCATACTAATGCCAATAAAGATCGCCCAACTTAATTCTCCAATTCGAGAGAAGAACTTCTCACACACACAAGAAGGAAAGATGGGAAGAGGTGCCAAGAAGAAGGCTTAGAAAATAAGAGGCAATTTCAACTCTTATCTTTGGAATGAAGAATAAGAGCCTAGTGGGGTTTATAAAGGTTTTCAAATGGAGGAAAATAGAAAGTTTTGAGTTCTTTGAATAAAACACCCTACTTCTCCTTAATTTTGTAGTTTCTAATTTTTAAAGTAAAATTAGTATTTTTCAGATTTTTTTTTGGATTTTAGAATTAATTTTCAGATTTAGAAACCTATTTTTCAGATTTTTTTCAAATTTTTCGTGATTTTTCGATAATTTTCCCGTAATTTTCGTTTTAATTTTTGGATCCTTTAAGCTCAGGCGTTGGATTAATCAACGAAAATCGTAATCTTTGATCTGGACCGTTGGATTTTCCTCGAGCGCATCAACAGTTCGCGATCTATCCAAAAACGTCTTCAATCGCACTGTTGAATGATCCTCGAGCGCAGCACGGTTCGCGATTAACTAACACAACTTTGATCTCGACCGTCAGATGATCCTCGATCAGAGTGTGCAAATCTCAGTTTGCGATCAATGAATTTGATTCTCACCGCATGATCATCCTCGAGTGCGATGTGTGGATCTCTGGGCATTGGATTTTGATGATCCGGTGCACTCGGGCGTTTGGTTTGGTTTTAATCTCGTTCGTTGGATTTTGGCAGATCGATTGTAGACCATTGGATGTATTTTAAGTTTATTTTTTTTTATTTTTCAACTGAATTTTTTGCTTTCTTTTTGAATTTTTGCCAAATCTTGTTCCCAATTGACTTTCTAATCCTGTTTTCATAAAAAATTACACATATCCTTGTATTTTTGGCTATGATATCGCAGAATATACATTACATTCATATATTTTCTTCCAAAAATCCACTAAATTGATTTTTATTCCTCATTTGGGTAACTAGAACTTGCCAAAATTTTCATTCGTCAATTTCGTATAATTTTCAAAGTAAAAATTCAAAGTTTATATAAACTTTTCGAGATATTACAACAAATTAGTCAATTCAGGTGGAAGGTGAATTGTAGACAAAACTGTGTGCAATAGTGAATGGTTTTAAGTAGTGAAGGTTATTTGGACCAATTGAGGGTAAAACGATAATTTTGCCATCGGATGGCAAGACGATTATTTTATCTAAGACCAGACGCGTGTACCATTATAGAAGCAATATAAGAATAATTTATATAAAATAGAACAAAATAACAATGTCTAAAAAAATATTGTAGAAAATGACAAGAATTAAATTAATAAAATTTATGTGAATTAAGGAATTTAGAGCATGGTACAAATTTATTTATAAAATATTAGGAATTAAAAACACAAAATTACTGAATATTTTTCTTGTAAATGACCACTTAAATGAGCACCTAAATGAGGAGAAAAGTCATTAAAATAAAATGATTTAAATTAAGGGTTGAAATAAGAACTTACAATATAAGCAGTAGGCCTGCTAACTGAAATAACTGAAAACTAACATGTGTGCATTGTGCGACCCTAGGAGCTTATTAAAAAACAATCATGGGAGTACTAGAATACCCAAAGAATGGTGCCTCACATTTTTGAAATTCAAATTCAAAAAAAAAATTAACCAAATTAGAAACAAGGAAACAAATCAAGACTTACAATACCTTTGACTTTCCTAGCCTTCATTCTCTCCCGCACTTTCCCAAAAATCACAAATCCCTTGGATCCCACCTAATGATCCACTCTAGGGTTTCCCACTCTCTCTTGGATGTCCTACCTAGAGTCTCTCTCCAAGATACAAAGGGAAAAATAAGAAAAGAAAAGAAAGAAAAAAAGGGGGCGTTCTCAAATATCAAAGATTTGATGAAAGAAGAGAGGTAAGATCAATTCAACGCATGACTTTCATTCCTTTCTCCTTCTCCTTGATGACATTTTGCAATGGTGGCTATTGAAGGACTACCTCACATTCCATCATTATCACGTTTCAATAAAAAGAGAGGAAAAAACGTTGCTTGTTGAGAAATCTATCGTTGGAGAACGAAATAACAAGAAATTGAGTTATTGGAGTTAAAATCTCTCCACTGTCATTTTATTGATTAATCATGTCTTTATATTAATACATGTTCATAAAGTTAGGGAAATCAAAAGAAAATATTTTTTGATGAGATTTTTACATGAAACTTAAATAGTGAGCACTCAGTTTATTTATAATCATCAAATAAGAATGTATAGTGGTTTAGAGTATTTATCCATACGTAGTTTTATCATAACTATTATTTGATTGTAGAAAAGTTTATGTGAATGAAATTTTATCACGTAGAAAGAATTAGAAAATTCTGCTTTTCTTTTTACATGGTTTTAGTGCAGGTTTGAATTAATTAGAAAACCAAAATCATGAATATTAGGAGAAAAAGAATGATTTTACACTTAATGAAAAAATAAAATACAAAAAATAGTAGCATAATCAAAAACATAGAAAAATATTAAAGACAAAAAATAAAAATAGAGTGATTTTCACTTAATATTAAACAGTTGCTGAAATTTGTATTAAAAAATAAAAAATAAAAAATTAGATTTTTTTATTAATCATACACTTGTTAACGAAAAATAGAGTGCACAAAATCATGAAAATGGTTAATAGAAAAATAGATAGAGAAAAATCACTCAATTAATTTCCAGGATTAGAATACACTGAAAATAACTAAAATAATTTTTACAAAATTATTTGAGTAAAATAAGATTTTTAGATTGAAAATGATCTAATTGATAAAATAGAGTGAAATTAGTGAAAACAATTAAATTTATTAGAGTATTAATAGAAAATTTTCAGAAAATTAGAATTCTGAAAATTTAATTGAAAAAATGAAAATTAATTTTTACAAAATTACTTGAATAAAAATAAAAATTTTAGATTAAAAATGACCTAATTGGTAAAATAAAGTGAAATAATGAAAGAAATATATTTATCAAATTAACAATAGGAAAAAAATCCCAGAAAATGAGATTTCTGAAAATTTAGTTAAAAATAAAAAAATAAGGAATTTCAAAAATTTATAAAATATATATATGAGCATATATTGATATCCATGTACATTTTGAATTATTAAGTAATAAAAGGGGGAAAAACATAGGAAATAATACAAAAATTAATTAAAAATATTTTTGAAAAAAATTATTGAGTTAAAATGTTGTTAAAGATCTGAGATTTAAATAGAAAAAAAATGAATGATTGCATATAAGTTTAATATATGCTTAAGGTAGAATAGTAATAAATAATAAGTAAGATAAAAAGAAAATTGAGTTAAAAGAAAATCAGAAAATAAAGTATTTACAAAGGGAGGAAAATCAGAAAGTAAGCTTGCTGGAAAAATAAGTTTAAATGTTGAGAAAATAAAATACTTTCTTTTAAAAATAATAAGATACATAAAATAAGGTATCATTAATGAAAATAAACTTTATAATCGTGCAAAATATGCATGATATCATTAGATTAAATCTTAAATTTTAGTTTAATAATAGAATGGCCAAAATAATTTATCATGATATAGTTCATAAATGAAAAGTAATATTTAGGCTAAGTCCACAAATAAATGGAGACAATAGTGTACAACACACTGAATATAAGAACAGTAAACTCATTGAAAATAACGACAGTTGGGTATGAATATGACGAGTGAAAAATAAATAATAAATATAAAAAATATATTTCATGATGAAAGATAAGCTTATTAAAAATATTTCTTAATCTGAATTAGGTCAACATTTTAGATAGATCCAAAGTGGTGCGAATTACGAAATAGTGGGATATCTGAACAAGTGGAGATGAATACCGAGTTTTAAATTATTATTACAATTTAAATGAATCATACATGTGTGTATTTAATGCTATGATTGAATGATTTGGATGAATGCATGATATATGGCATGAAATACTCTGCTTGTATTTGTTGTCCATATGGGATGAACAACTGAACATAATGTCACTATTTTGGAATGTTGTGAAAATGATTTTGAAAGTTTATGTTTTTCATTCATTTTATGATGTGCAATTTACTAAAGATTAATAAAGATCTTAACCACGTACCAAGGCAATGGCAGACCTTAGGTGTCATTGTGGAAGTCCCTAGCCCAGACTCGACTTCGGCGGTTTATTTAATTTTTGAGAGTGATATAGCTATCACAACAATGGTAGTGGTGAGACAAGTTTCAGAGTCATAGAGGACCTCACTCCCTAGTTAGGGTCCTAAATAGCTAACCGACATTAGGGTGTTACCTCTTGATGATATCCCAGATTATAAGGGGACACCAACGTTAATCCTTTTAATCTTAATGAAAACCCAAACAACCTAATGTTTCAAACACCTAATGCTTGGAAGTATGTGACATGTGTGTTTGTTTAATTGTTATAATGGTTTAAATATTTGGTTTGATCCAGTCTTTGAGCTCACCCCACGTCTAACATTTTAGGTCAGTAGTAGTGTGGAGTAGTTGGAGACATTCTCTTAGTCGAAGTCTGATGTTAGTGATGATTTTAGCTTTGTTGGGTATAGTAACCCTATAGATTTCTAGTTAATGCTATTTTGTAGGTTGAATGACAAGAGGCTATTGAGCCCAAATAGTAGTTGTTTTGTTGAAATGTGAGAGAACTACTTTGTTGATGTTTAAACTTGATAGTTGATCTTCTATGTGATCACATTTAATTAATATGTGGTTATACCATCTATTGACTTTATTTTTAAGTGAAGTTGTGAAACAGGTACTAGAGAGAGAGTATTAGTAATGCCCTATCCCCTGAGTAACTCTAATGAGTTCTCTGTTTACAGTGAACAGGTGGTTGATGAACCATTGTAATTAATGTTGTATTAATTGACCAGACTACATATAATGATGAACAAGAGTAATATCGACATTGTACCCTCAGAGATGGTCATTAGGAGGTGGGATGTTATAAAGTTGGTATCAGAGCTTAGCTAATAGATAATCTGGGTGAATGTCTAAAGTATAGACCATGGATTGTTAGTTCCATGTAGGAACTTTGTAGTAATGATATTGAGTCTATGTGATAGATGAGATATTTACCTAATTTTTTTATTTCATAGTGATATTATACGAATATAATTACTAAACTAGTAATTTAACCCACGTATACGCCTTTATTTAGATTCTTTTTATTTTCGAATTCTGGAAAATCTTTCTCAAAAGATCTCTCTGTCAAAACGCTATTCGTTGATATGCATACTTATATATTTTAGACATGTACTGTTAATGCATGATATTACTCATTGAGTCACGTTGTACTAGGCGCACTATTCACTATATTTTCTAAGAATATCAAGTTTAGACAATGCAAAAGGGGTTGTAGATGATTAGTTTTACTTAAGCTTTTGTTATATTTTTCTTTTTGTTGTACTTTCCCTATGTGCAGTAGGTCATTTTGTATACCAACCTACCATGCTCGTAACTCTGATGTACCAAACCATAACACCTCGCCTCCCATCCCTGAGCCCTCGTCATCCGACAATATTTTCTTTCCTTGAGCCACCTGAGAGGAGGGTTCACGTGTTACATTAATCTCTTTCCTCTTTATTCCCGAATAGGACTTCCTGAGTAACATTAAGTTATTCACATATTTCATAAAGGTAAAATATTGAGAGACGTTTAGATAAAACAATTCAATATCATTAATCAATTCAAAATTCAAAAGGTACATAACATTTGTGTTTATTACAGTAGAAATAACTTCAAAACTTAAGTAAAGTAAATTAGGTCAATATGCCCTACAATTTAAGAAAATCTCTAAAGAAATAGTCTAAGTGACGTCCATGCAGCCTTGTTTTATTAATTCCCTGAACGATTAAAAAAGGAAGGGTGAACTCAAAGCCCGGTGAATCATCACAAATATTTCAATCATTATTTTAACAAATAAGACATACATGTTAAGCACTTTCGAATGTTACATGATTCTTATAATTCATTGTTCATAGTTGTAGTTAAGACCGCAAGGGAACACCCTCTGTGTTTCAGGTCTAGGAAGAGAGATCACTTTAGAAATTCAAACCCTTACTAGTGAAGTGGGATCACTCCTGAAGCCCAGTTTACTCTAAGGTCAATCTTGACACTCATTTCTAAGTCAAAGGTTTGGCACGCCAGGTCTAGGGTTGGAACACACACGACGAAATCCTTTATCGCGCCGATATGTGTTTATAATCTTAATTAATCTTTTGTTAAGTATGACAAAAGGGTAATCATGGATTAACTTAGATATAAACATGAATTGAACATGAAGCATAGAGCATATCATCACATAGCATAAATCTTTGTTCATGCAAACCTAAACATGTGAATTTTAGGCATGACATGTATGATCAATTCAAATTAAAGCATGCATATTCAAGCATGATCACACAATAACATCTTATTGAAATCAAAATGATAAAGTAAAATCTAGAATTTAGTTGTACCTTATACACTTAATCAAAACTCCTTCAACCTCGAATCTCTCTGTTGCCCAACAGTGTTCTTTCTATAGAACATTGGCTTTCCTCCTGACTACTACTCCAATTGCTATTTGGAACAACTTAGAAATGAAAGTAGAATACCCTAAAAACTCTGTATTTAATTAAATGAAATTCAAGATCAATTTAGTGAAACTAGGTGCAAAATGAAATCAGGCTTATTTCGGGGTTAAATTTAGTAGGTTTCCAAAAGTTTCATTTGGTAACCCTTAGGGACCCAAAATAACCTGAAACGAAGTAAGGTGACATGAACCAAGTAATTAGACAACATATCCAAAAATTAAAACAATTGGTCAAGATTAGGATTTTCATTTACCAAACACCATTCAGGAGGTCCAAATTAGAAAGAATTGGCATTTAGAGTACTTCGGGGTATCGAAATGACCCGAAATGAAACGGGATAACATGAACTAACAAAATAAACAATATATCCAAAAATTAGGATAATTAGCCAAGATTTAGATTTTCATTTCATAGTACCTTTAGTGGGTTCTAAATAAAGAAAGTAAATGAAAACCAATTTTGCCAAACCATATATTGAAATTCTAAATTTTTTCATATGATTCCAAAACTATAGTATAAAGACCATAATTCTTTGTGAATAATGATATACTAATTTTTGTCAAATTTTTGTGAACTCATTAATGGTGATGATGTCATCATGACATAAACATGCATCCTAAGCATAAGCAAGTCACATGGGTGGAATACCATGATCATGTCCACCCTCTCCCTACCCAAAGCTCCATGGGATGTTTCCTTTATTTGAATCCTTGTAAAATGATCTCATGTTCCATGTAAATGATTCAGTACACCCATATTAGTAGACATTTTATATGGTCTAGAAACCATGAGACATGATTCCATATACACCCCCACTTGATTGTGTACACCCACACTCACACCCACACTCACACCCACTTAAACCAAAATCAGCCCAACCATGTATATGTGTGTGTGTGTACACAAGTGAGCAACCCTATTTAGATAGTTTCTTGGAACCAAGATGAGCATCTTTAACTATTATACAGTGTTTCCTCAAATCTGATAATGTACACCCATGCTTGATATCTAAGAAATAAGAGAATGGGAAAGTATTACTTGTGTGTTTGTGTAATGAGCAAGCAAGGAAACCAAAAGGGAAAGTTGTCATGAGCACATATGGGTTGTCCCATTTGAATTAGAATATGATTTAAACCTCTTTTGTATTCACACATAATTAGGAAACAAGATTGTACTCATATCTTTTGAATTAGAAAGCCATAGTGGTCCAACTTGCCAACCATGAGCACACTTGCCCTCTTTATGGAAACCATCCCATAAGTGTTTGGAAACTTGCCCAAACTTTGTGAGCTGCCCAAGATAGCCCAAGATGTTCCCTTATGTTCACTGAAAATCTATATAAACCCCCTCTTACTCACATTCCTCTCATCCCAAAGCAAAGAGTTGACACTTCCCTCTTTGTTTGTCCTTGCCCTCTTCTTCGCACCTCTTTTCACTTTTTTTTTCTCTCTTCTGTGAGAAGTTCTCATTTTAGTGTTTTAGAGACTGGTTTGAAGTGATTTTTGTTGGTGTTTGAAAGTGCTAGATGTTGGGGAACTTTGCTAAATTTTTGGAGAAAGAACTACTACTAAGGTGGAGGGGATTTGTAGAACTTCTATCTTATTATTTCAAGTTCCTAGCACGTTTATTTTTCAGTTTACAGCATGATTTATTCAGTTTTAGCATGATTGATCATATTTAAATTTTAGTTTAGCATGTTGTATGTTTTTAATCATTCATGAGGTCATGCCATGCCTAAAAACCATGCTTAGGTTTGCTTTTAAGTTTTCAAGCATGTTATGTGTGTTTCCATGCTTTCTTAAATGTTTAAACTATGAGATTTAATATTCTGATTTAGTATCATGATTATGTGATTTTAAACATGAGAAAGTGAAGATAAGAACCACGTACTGTCATAGTGACCCATATCGTTGTTATGGGTGTTCTTAACACATGCTTGGAGTGTATGGTTGCAAAGTGCAACTAAGGGATACTTCGTATGTGGCATCCAATAGAAAGTAACAAAGAAATGTCTTTTCACCCTAAAGAGGGGTATCTAAATTAAGAACATCAAGGGAGTATAAAACCCCTTTCAGTCATAACGTCAACTTGAAACCAACTTGTTGTGTGAAGCACTTAATGTATGAAAGTGTGTGAAATCGGATGTGTTAGTGATTTGAAATAGTAAGTTAGTTGTTTGATGAATGATCCACTAGGCTATGTACTCGCCCCTCTCTTTTTAACATTTTTAGGAAATTGAATATAATGGCAATAAAAATCTTAAAGGAGCTATATTTAGAAAGTTTCTATTTTTTGGAAAGTTTCTTTTTTTCAATGTAAGGGCATGTTGCCCACTTTAGATTTAGTTGACTTCTGCTGAATTTTATTTCAATTTTTAAAAGCTATGTACTCTTTTTCAAGTTCTAGTTATTTGAACTAAAATATGTACTCTTCTATTTTATTAAGTAAATAAAGAGTGAATATTTCTTTTATCTCTATTGTAATAGTCATATTAAATTTAAAGTTAAATAATTGGGTTGTGTGCTCATTGAAAAATGATAAGACTTGAGATAATAGAAAGTGATAAAAGTTGTATACTTGTAAATATAACATACGATCCAACCCACCTTGTGGTTGAGCTTAAACCTATTTCTAGGGAGTCGGGGTGTTACAAAAAGGGCTGCTAAGAAGCTATTGGGAGAGCAAGAAGAGAAGTGGTTTGCTCTTGCTGGTGTGTGGAGACTGGTGCTTTTGCTTGGGTTTATATAGAGTTTTAATAGGTAGTTTTTGGCAAGTTTAGGTTGTCTTCATTGTAAAAACCTTTTTAAAACCCTTCTTTACTTGTTCCCCATGCCCAAACAATAGTAAATATTGATATTAGAAGTTGTTAATACATTTTGAAAGCTTCCTAGGCAAGTTTCTAAAATTTTTTTGCGCAGGTTTATATGCACTACTGCAATAATCAAGTGCATTATCATGGTAGTGACTTGCATTACCGCAGTAGTCTAGGCACTTTCTATTTCCTATTTTCTGTGTACATGAGGCACTAGTGTGGTAGTCCATACCATTACCACGGTAGTCAAGGAAGAATTTCATGTTTTGTTTTGTTTTTTTGTTCTGGTTCGCTGATCCTTTCATACAGCGATTTATACATGTTTTAAATCATAAATTTCATGATTTTCTCGAGGTTTGCCTTATGAATTATTTTATTTATTTTATTTTGTTTTTAATTATTCAATAAAATTCAGGGTATTACAACCTGCCCCCCTTAAAATAAATTTCGTCCCTGAAATTTGTACTTACTTGTCCTGATGTTATCTGATCATGTATTTCTAGTGAAGAGGTCTATGTATTTAGTTTTTATCTCACCTTCCAAATCTCAGGTTACCTCTTCCACTGCATGATGCGTCCAAAAAACCTTGACTAAGGGAATGTCCTTCACTCCCAAGCCTTGTACCTTGCTGTCTAGGATTCTAACCGTTGCTTTTTCATATGTTAGATGTTGGTATTTCTCATCTGATTGAGCTTGACTCCCTTTTTGGTTAACCTGGTCACGTGTATGGCTAACTTCAAGAAATCTTGAATGAATCTCCTATAGTATCTAGCCAAGCCTAAGAAACTCTGAATCTCTGTAACTATCTTGGGTTGCTTCCCCCTTTTCAAGGTCTACTAAGATGTCTTCTGCTGAACTATATGGCCAAGGAACTTGACCATGTACATTCAGAACTCACACTTACTTAGCATATAATGGGTTTCTTCTCAGTGTCTCTAATACAATCCTCAGGTGTTCAACATATTCTTCTTCTGACTTAAAGTAAATTAGGGTGTCATCAACAAGTGCTATCATGACTAATCTGGGCATTTCCTAAACACTTCATTCATTAGACCCATGAATGTTGTCAGGCCATTGGTTAAGTCAATGGGATAACTAGGAACTTATAGTTTTCATATCGAGTCCTACAGGTCATCTTGGGTACATCTAATTATCTGATCTTCAACTATTGATTTCTTATCTTAAGGTCATGTTAGATAAATGAGCAGTTGTCTCTATTGATTGAATAGATCATCTAATCTTTACTGTCGTCTAATTCATCTTTTGATAGTTGACACATAATCCTACGGATCCGTCTTTCTTTTTACGAATAACATCGGAGCTTCCCATGGTGATTCACTTAGTTTGACGAATCTTCTTTCTCAAAGCTCGTTTAGCTGATTCTTCAGCATAATTAGTTCTACTAGTCGATAGGGGAATGGCTAAAGGGTTAGTTTTAAGGTGAACTTCAATCTTGAATTCTATTTCTCTATTCAATGGTAGTCCTAGTAATTCATTTGGAAATACATCTCTTGCACTATTAATTTTACAATTTTCTCAAAATTCTATTTCATTTAAATTCTTAAATTCAATCATCCAGTAATTCTGTCAAAATTTTGGAGTATTAAACCTAAAATAAATTTCATCTTAATGGTTTATTTAACATATTTCTACTATCGCGACTAAGGAATTTGAGTCTTGGTAGGGCAAAACTTTGCTATATGTCCTTATTGGCTACAATGATAACATAACCCTTGTTACTTGGCCAGCTCCCTCCCCTCCTTTCTTGTATTGTTAGGTTGCATTTGGTAATTTTGTTTCTTGTAGCTATTTTCCATCTCTTGATCATCTTGTAATCCCTCGCTTTGATTCTTTAGGGATTGCTTGAAGTTGACGTCTTTCTTGATTTATTTGGCCCTAACTATCGTCCCCTTGGATGTAGTTAGCCTTAGAGGAATGGCCAACCTCTTGGCTTCCACCCTTAGTTCATTGGGTAATGACATATGATGATCCTAAACCTTGGGTTGTGGCTGTACTAGAGGTAGAGTCCTCATCACTTGCTCAACCAATTGTTGATGATTTCTGCCATTATTTTTGGTGATAGAATTTCAATGGGAGTAGTTGTTGCCACGAGTGACCCTCGGTCTCTTTGATCAAATGCATCCATGTTTTCTTTTCTTTTGCATCTCCTTGGGTTTTTTCCATTATTTACAAGTTAAAGCCGTTTTAGTATCGGATAAGTTATCATAAGAAATTTCAAGGACAAAATTAATTTGGGGTATACAACTCGTCTTCCTTATCCTTGGGATACAAAATGCTTATCCAGGCTTGAGAAAAATGATTGTATTTCCTTTATCATTTGTCGTATTCGTCTCCTCAAATCTTCATTTTGTTCATGTTATCATGACGCTAGATTCATGTCTCTAGGTTCTCGATTTGTTCAATAACCTATAAGTGTATTCTTCTAAGTTCTATATGAGGACTTTTAAGGTCCTTTAATGTTGTTGGGTACAAGGTTTTGGTTTCATGATCACAATACATGTGATATACATATTTGCGAAATTTAGATAAATAAAGCACGCATTCAAATAATCATTCAATCATACAAGTTCACACTAACATAGCAAAATTCCAAGCTTTCATCTGTGCCTCCAAGTTTGTGTATCCATACCACCCTTGCCTATCAAACAGACTTTCACTTAGAGGTTTCGCTAAATTCGACTAATTTCGCAAATGTCTCGACAACTACGCCTCTCAAGCGCCACTATACTTGACTGTCTCATACTAGCCAAGCATAGGAAAACAAACTCTTCCAAAGTTATCAATCATTCTCCAAACATGGCTCGTCATTCTTTGAGTCTAGGATTTCTCTATACCCTTGAATTCCTATGTGTCCTATACCACATAGAAACTAGAGATACTGGATTATCCCGATCTCATGTCCTAGTCAAACAAGTGTTCTATTTTTTTTACACATTTTCAATCTCTAACCTATGTCCTAAATGTTTTATTCATGATCCATTGTGCCACCCTTAGCAACACCTAAGTCTCTACCTAAGGTTTTTTTTTTCTAGACCTAGGGTTTCAATACTTGGTTGAAAGGTTTTTCTATCGAACTAACAACCCATATCCATTTTCCAATATCACCTTTGGTTCCATCTTTGTACTCTAGTGAGTTCCTTGCCCTTAAATACCACATCCTAGTTTTTTCATAGAAAAATAAGTGTGTTCTTCAACTTCGATCGCTTATTTTAGCTGGTGAGACAACCTCCAGGTCGAGCGGTAAGACAAAGTTTGCTTACATAATCGACCTTTCTCGAATGGGATAACCCATCTCCTTTTCAATGTTTAGCTTCACTCGAGATAAGATTTATCCATTATCAGCTCAACTCATAATCTTTGTTTTCAAACAAAACATTTAAAAACATATATCTCTTTTTGAAAAATAGTCTTTGTAATTCAAAATAAGTTCTATTTGAAAATAAGAGGTAGGGCATTCTATATCAATTCAAAGTAAAGATCTCACCTGGTGAGCCACATTCTAGGTTCTTGATTCTTTCTATGAGTCAACTTGGTCTAAGTCTTGCCTTCTACATCTATCGACTAAGATTTGATACCACCTTTGTAACACCACACCTTCCATCCTCGAGCCCATGTCACCTAATGATATTTCTTTCCTTGGACCACTCGAGAGGAGGGCCCGTGTGTCACATTAATCTCTTTTATTTCTATTCCCAAATCCTTGGGACTTCCATAGTAACATTAAGTTATGCACATATTTCATAAAGGTTAAATATTGAGAGATGTTTAAGTAAAATAACTCAATATCATCAATCAATTCAAAATTCAAAAGGTACATTGCCTGTGTGTTTATTACAACAAAAATAACTTCAAAACTTAAGTAAAATAAATATGGCTAATGTGCCCTACAATTTAATAAAATCTCTAAAGAAATAGTCTAAGTAACTTCTATGTAGCATTGATTTATTAATTCCCTAAAAGATTGGAAAAGGAGAGGTGAGCTCAAAGTCCAGTGGATCATCCCAAATATTTAAATTATTATTTCAACAAATAAGACATACATGTCAAACACTTTCAAATGTTACATGATTTATACAATTCATTGTTCACAGTTGTAATTAAGACCGAAAGGAGTTCACTCTCTATGTTTTGGGTCGAGGAAAAGAGATCACTCTAGAAACTCAAACCCTTACTAGTAAAGTGGGATCACTCCTAAGGCCTAGTTCACTCTAGGGTCAATTCTAATGGCTAGTTCCAAGTCAAAGGTCGAGCTTGTCAAGTCTAGGGTTGGAACACGACGAAATCCTTCATCGCATTGATGCGTGTTTATACTCTTAATTAATCTTTTGTTCATTGTAACAAAAGGGTAATCATGCGTTAACTTAGATATAAATAGGAATTGAATGTGAATCATAGAGCATATCATCACATAGCATACATCTTTGTTCATGCCAACCTAAGCATATGAATTCTAGGCATGGCATGTATGATCAATTCAAAGTAGAGCATACATGTTCAAGCATAATCACACATGAACATCTGATTAAAATCAAAATATTATAAATAAAATCTAGAATTTATTTCCACCTTGGACACTTAAACCAAGCTCCTTCAACCTCGAATCTCTTTGTTGCCCAACGGAGTGTTCTTGCTATAGAACATTGGTTTTCCTCCTGACTACTACTCCAGTTGTTTAGAATAGCTTAGAAATGAAAGGGATGCTAAGAAGCTATTAGAAGGAGCAAGAAGAAAAATGGTTTGTTCTTGTTTGTGTGAGGAGAATGGTGTTTGTGCTTGAATTTATATAAAGTTCTAATGGGTATGTTTTGGCAAGTTTGGGATGTCTTCATTATAGAAACCTTTTTAAAAACCCTTGTTTACTTGTTCCCCATGTCTAAACAAGGGCAACTACTGATATTAGAAGTTGCTAATACATTTTGGAAGCTTTCTAGAGTCAATTGGCAAGTTTCTAAAAATTTTTCCCATAGGTTTATACGCACTATCGCGATAATCAAGTGCATTACTGTGGTAGTCACTTGTATTGCCGTGGTAGTCTAGGCACTTTCCATTTCCTATCTTCTACTTACATGAGGCACTACTGCGCTAGTCCGTACCGTTACTGCGGTAGTTCATACCATTACCGTGGTTGTCCATACCACTACCGCGGTAGTCCATACCATTACCATAGTAGTCAAGGAAGAATTTCATATATTGTTTTGTGTTTCGTTTTCGGTTCATGGATCCTTTCGTACATCGATTTGTACATGTTTTAAATCATAAATTTCACCATTTTCTCTAGGTTTGCTTTAATTGAATTATTTTACTTATTTCATTTTATTTTTAATTATTCGACAAAATTTTGATGTATCAAACAACCAAATATTGTACTTTCAACAACACTTATATTGTTTTAGTTGTCGAATAAATTAATATTTTTACTTTAATTGGTTTCAAATGGGAAAGACTTAACCATAAGTGTAATCACCTAAAAAATTCTCAAATTTTTAAGAATGAGAATCTACTAAATCATAAATGAGCTACTAAGTGCAAAACACATTGAATATCCTAAGGGTAAAAAGGTAATTTTTTCACTCAAGGGTAAAATGGTCAATTCGTGTGAAAAATGAACTATAGAGCAACACTGTGTGAGATAGTGAACGATTTTATGTATGAAAAGTTATTTGAACAAATAAGTGGTAAAATAGTAATTTTGTCACTTTGAAGGCAAAACAACTATTTCACCTAAGACCAAATGTCTTTGTCATTATAAAGCAATATGAAAATAATTTATATAAAATAGAATAAAATAAATCGTCTAGGAAATATTGTAGAAATGACAAGAATTAAATTAAAAAATTTAGGTGAACTAAAGAATATGCCCATAGACATTTAGGTCATAGTACAAATTTATTTAGAAAATATTGGGAAACAAATGCACAAAGATTTTTGAATAATTGTTTTATGAATAACCATTTAATAAGCACCCAAATGATGAGGAAAAAATCATTAAAATAAAATGATACAAATCAAAGGTTAAAATAAGATCTTATAATATAAGTAGTGGGTTTGGTAACCGAAATAACTAAAAACTGACATGTGTGCATTGTGCAAGCCTGGAAGTTGATCAAAAATCAATCATGAATCAATCATGGGAGCCCTGGATACTCAAAGAATGGTGCCCCACATGCTAAAATTCAAATTCAAAAATTTAAACAAAATTAGAAACATAAAAACAAATCAAGACACTTACCATACCTCACACTTTCCTAAGCTTTATTCTCTCCAATACTTTTCCAAAAACCAAAATTCTCTTAGATCACACCCTAGTCATCATCTAGGGCTTCCCAAATTCCTTAAGTTGTTCTCCAAAGGCTCATCCTCCAAGACATGCAAGGAAGAACAAGAAAAGAAAAGAACAAGAAGAAGAAAAAAAGGGTGTTCCCAAAGAACAAGATCCAACAAAAGAAGAGAAGAGAAGTAAGGATTAACCATCTCACGTTCCATCATCATCACAAAACACCGTTTGTTGAAAAATCCGTCATTAGAGAATGAAATAGTGAGAAACTGAGTCATTGAGGTATTATCTCTCAACCTTCACTTTTATCAATTAATCATGTCTTTACATTAACACATGTTCGTAGGGATTTAGACTATTAGATAATTATTAGATTATTTAGATTTATTAACACATCTTCATTTTATTGTTTATAACCATTAGATAAACATGTGTAGGGGTTTACATTAATTATCCATACATAGATTTATTATAACTATTATTTGATTATAGAAAAGTGCATATGAATGGAGTTTTATCATATAAAAGCTATTAGAAAATGTTGTTTTTCTTTTTACATAGTCTCATGCTTAAATGGATTAGAAAACCAAAATCATGAATATTAGGAGGAAATGAATGATTTTTAGACTTAATGAAAAATAGAATACAAAAAAAAAGTAGCATGATAAAAAATCTAGGAAATATTAGAAAAACATCTTGCTGGAATTTTTATTAAAGAAAAAAATGATAAATATAGAATTTCTTTTAGCATATAATTGTCAATGAAAAAAATAGAGTGTATATACAACAATAAAAATAGTAAAATTTTACATTTATTAGATTATTAATTCACAAAATTCCAAAAAATTAGAATTTTGGAAATTTAATTAAAAACAAGTAAAAATAATAATTTTTACAAAATTATTTGAATAAAAATAAAACTTTTAGATTAAAAATGGCTTGGTAAAATAGAGTGAAATAGTGGAAAAAAATACATTTAATTAAATTATTAATGGAAAAATTTTCAGAAAATTAGATTTCTATAAATTCAGTTAAAAATAAATAAAATAATAAATTTTAGAAGATTTAAAAAATATATGCATATGCGTATATAGATATACATGTACATTTTGAATTATTAAGTGATAAAAGGGGAAAAAATAGAAAATACTTAAAAACATTTTAAAAAATTAGTGACTTGAAATGATGATAAAAATATGAGATTTAAATAAAAAATAAATGATGATGAGAAGCAAAAATAACATATTTTTATATTTAATTCTCTTATTTTTGTTATTGAATATTTGAGTTTTATAGTTATAATGGTGTATTTTATATTATGTAGGGATGAAATGGATAATAAAAAATAAGACAACTAGAAGAAGTCTTTGCATAAGGCATGACCACGCCTTAACATGTCTACACAATCCATAATTTATTTCTATTAAAGAAAGAGGAATCATTGCACCAGTTGCTATAATTTTACCATAGTATGTTGCCTTATTTATTTTAAGAAAGTTTTAGTTAGAAAATGATATTTTTGTAAGGAAACACTAACAAGAGCAATCTCTCATGACTTGTTTCTAATTTTCCATTATTTTTCCCTTTTGCAAAACTTTCCTTAAGAGTTTTTAAAAAAAGAGAAGGAAAGCACTTGCTTTAAAAACGGATAGTGAGACTCTTTGGAGGGCATTATCTGTTTTGGTTTTTCTTCTTCATGTTGGGGATTTAGGGAGGTGTTTACAATATTTTTATGGGTTATTTTCACACTATGTGCAGCTAAGCTTCTACTTTCTAGCCAAAAGTTAATCAAAGTTTGATTCATCATAAATTGTGAGATCTAATTGTTATTTTCTTTCCTCTTCTTCTTTAATATTTGTGTATCTTTTATGATTATTTATTTATGTGATTGGTACAATAGGGTTCATCGTTCTTTCACTAAAACAATATATAGCCAATTGAAGCATTGGATCTGTAATTGTTCAATTGTTTCAATAGTTAGTGGTAAAATAACGTAATTTTCTTTATAGGACTCGACTCATGTATGTAAATGCATGAACTAGTCTATATAAACTGAGCTTGCATGTACGTTGGCTAGAATTGATGATCTCTACAACATTTAATGCAATTGATAAATTAAATTCTAAGAGCTTTTTAGGGTTGTTTGTTGATTAGAGTTAATCAAAGAGCTTGTTTTGCTTAACTAAGAAATAGATATCAAGTTGTTAGAGTTTGTAATGACTATAACCAATTTATTGAAGAATAAATAAGTCACGTTTGCATCAATGATCAATTCAAATAATCAATTTTGAGATTATACCTTGGATTATATACTTTTTTGACATATATTTCTTTAGAACCATATTTTGCTTATCTACTTGATGTGATTTATTTTATTTACCTTTTTATTAAACCCCTCCCCCAAATCTCTTATTTTGTTCGACAAAAGAAAATATATAGCTTCCCCAATCTATTTGGATTCGACCCCGTCCATCACTATTTGCAAAAATTATTTTTAAAAAGAGTAGGATTTATTTTGGTTGGTTTCGACACCCATCAATTGGAGTCATTGTCGGGGAGTGGTGTCAAAAGCTAATCTATTTCTTTTATGTCTAGTAGTTCTTATACATGTGGACGTAAATTTGATTCTGAGATTGAGAAGACGATGAAGAGATTAAGAAAAGAGGCCAAATTACGCAAACTATAAGCATCTTCATCTTTGCCTCCAAAGGAAGAATCCACTTTAAATCAAGCAAACTTCTCTATTGATTCTTCTAGCAAATCTGACGTTGAGGAAACCATCGCTAATCAAGAGAGAACCTTAAGGGAACTAGCTAAACTGGATTTAACTCAACAATCTCTCTTTATTGAATATCAAAACCTGAATGTGGGATTCGAATTAAAATTTGAATTGATCCACTTGTTGCCTACCTTTTTCGTGGTCTTGAGAATGAAGATCCCCATAAGCACTTGAAGGAATTTCATGTGGTATGTTCAAGTTTGAAACTACAAGGCATGACTAAGGAACAAATCAAGCTTCTAGCTTTTCCTTTCTCACTTGGAGACTGAGCTAAAGATTGGTTATTCTATTTACCCCCCTTGATCCACTGTTACATGGACATATAAGGCAAGATTATTCCTTGAAAGTTTTTTCCCACTTCAAGAGCTGCCAACATAATAAGGGAAATATGTGGCATCAAGCAAAAAAGATAAGATATTCTTCATGAATATTGGGAAAGGTTCAAACAATTGTGTGCAAGTTGTCCTCAACATGAAATTTTTGAATTTTAATGCGGATTATGAAGTTGACAAAGATGACACGAGCAAATTAATTAATGGTGATGTAATTCATCACATGGACCAAGACGATACTTTGCACATTTCAAGTGGATCATCAAACCTGATTTTAGCTTTCTTGAGGTAAAAATACTTATTTGAATAGGGGTTCTTAGGATCTAATTCCTAGAAGGTTTGCATCAAACTCCTTATTCAATATTTTTATGAAGGACTACTCCCAATGGAAAGGAGAATGATGGATGCAGCTAGTGGAGGAGCAATAGTGAACAAAACAACTCGAGCCACTAGAGATTTAATTGCCACCATGGCAGTCAACTCTCAACAATTTGGTTTCAGACAAGAGTCATCTTCAAGAAGAGTCAATGGGGTAAATGTATCTAACCTTGAACTTCAAATTTTTAACTTGAATTCTCTTGTTCAACAGATGGCCATAGGAGCTATGCAAAATGTTAAGGCTTTTGGCATATGCGCTACTCCTAATCACCCAACTAACATGTCCCCAACATTACAAGATGATGTTCAAGAGGAAGTTGATGTGGTTGGAGGATTGCAAATCAACCACGAAGGAATTATGCTCCATTTTCCAACACATACAATCCAAGGTTTAGAGATCATCCAAACTTGAATTGTATGCCACAACCTCCTAATTTTGGGCACTTTATGAATTGCCAAAATGGGCATCCACCACAATCCCCTCAAAATTCAGGTATGTCTCTTGAAGATATGGTAAAAGCACTTGTCACTAATTTTCAACAATTTCAACAAGAAACAAAATCAAGCACTCAAAATTTGGAGAATCAAATCGGTCAATTGACATCAAAAGTTAATAAGTTGGAGAATCAAGGAAAACTACCTTCACAACCTATTGTTAATCCAAAACAAATGCAAGTGCAATGACACTATAAAATGGAAAAGAGTTGCAAGAAACCAGAAGAGATCATTGAATAACCCGTGATCTCACCTTAGAAAAAAAGATGGAAAAATAAATAATAAACATGAAAGACATATGTCATGATGAAAAACAAACTTATTAAAGGTATTTGTTGATATGAATTAGGTTAACATTTTGAAAAGATCTAGAGTGGTACATATCATGAAACGATGGTACGTCTAAATAGCTGGAGATGACTACCGAATTTTAAATTGTTATTTCAATTTAAATAAATTATATATGTGTGTATTTAATGATGTGATTGAATGATTTGAATGAATGCATGATCTATAGCATGACATATCCCTGCTTGTATTTATTACCTATATGAGATGATTGATTGAATATGATGTTACTATTGTGGAATATCATGAAAAATTATTTTGAAAATTTAGACTTTTCGTTTATTTTATGTCATGAAGTTCAATAAGAAGATATTGCTAACCCAAACTTAGCTTTGGTTGTCATGAAGTTCCGAGGTGATAACTGACCATTAGGTGTCATCATAGGTATCCCTAATCCAAACTTAGCTTTGGTTGTTTATTTGATATTTGAGATTGATATCGCTATCATAATGGTGGTAGTGGCAAGATGAGACCGAGAGTCATAACTGACCTCACTCCCTAATTAGAGTCTTGAATAGGTAACCGGTCTTAGAGTGTTACCTTTAAATGATATCCCATACCATAGGGGGATACCAAGTTTAATTTTTTTGGTCTTAATGACAACTCACAACAAGTTAATGTTTGAAATACCTAATGCTTAGAAGTATGTGACATGTGTGTTTATTTAAATGATATAATGGTTTAAATATTTGGTTTGATCCATTGGACTTTTTGAGCTCACCCCACTTCTAAAATTTCATGTTAGAAGTAGCATAGAGCGGTTGGAGATATACTCTCAGTCGAGGTTTAATGTCAGTGATGGTTTTAGTTTTTGTTGGGCATAGTAACTTCATAGATTCCTAGTTAATTTTATTTGTAAGTTGAATAATGAGAGGCCATTGGGCCCAAACAGTACTTGCTTTGTTGAAATGTAAGAGGACCATGATATTGACAATTTTGACAATTGACCTTCTATATTATCATCTTTAATTAATATGACGTTATTTTATTTGTTGAACTTATCATTGTGTGAGATTTTGATACAAGTATTAGAAAGAGTAACAGTAATACCCTATTTCTCGATTGACCTGATGAGTCTTTTGTGTGTAATGAACAGATGGTAGGTGAATCGCTATAATTAATGTTGTATCAATGGATTAGATTGCATTTAATGATGAACGAGGGTAATATCGAGGTTGTACCCTCATATATAGTCAATAGGAGGTGGGGTGCTATGATAACTTCGTAAGTCGAGGTATAAAAATGACTTGTTGGATTACAGTGTTAGTTAGGCCGCCCTAATGGTTGGTAGGGGTCCTAACAAAAAAATGATAGTAAAACATTAAATTAAGAAAATATAAGAAATACATTAAAACATATTTATTAAAAAAGAATTATAAAAGTATAAATTAAACAATAAAATAATAAAAAGATAATATGGATTAATTAGTAAACCAATTGAAAAAAAATAAAATTTAATTTAAGTTAGCAATAAAAATAGTAAAAATACAATATTTAATTAAATTAAATAAATATAATTACAAATTTATTATGATTATATTTAGAAAGGAAACAATAATTATGAAAAGAAAAGAAAACATAAAAGAAAACAAAAAGCAAAAAAAATATAAAAATAAAAAATACTAGCTCCATCTTGATACTAGTTGGAGACAACCTAAGACGAACATCTTTAATGCAATCATATGTTAAAAAAGAATATAAGTGCTATAATGTTTATTCAATATAATCATCAATTTTTACTATAAAGATGATGTGCAAAAAAAGTCGAGGCTGTAGACATGATTTTCTACATTATTAAAATTATTTTTTCAACTTAAAAAAAGGAAAATAAGCACATTACACAATGTTATATAAAATAATAGCAATCCATTGAAGACCATTTTTTTAGTTTTAAAACTATTAAATGTCATATAAGATAAATATTTCCTTTACATTAATTATATTCCCTTTACATTTAATATATGAAACTATTTCATGAGTAGAATCTATTTTTACATTAAAAATGCTCTTACTTGGGTCGATTGTGGCGGCGCATAATCCCCATGATTACGCACCACAAGGGCCTCTTTTCTTTATTTTGAAAAATCAGTTTTTAATTTTTTAAAATTTATTTTTATTAATTTATTTTTAAAAATTTTTAACCTTTTAATATTTATAAAATAGCTCAATTAATTTATTAAAGTAATAAAATTATTTTTATTTTTTAATATTTTTTAAAAATTAAAATTTTATTAAATAA
>JAJIYU010005073.1:0-22990 GCA_030144865.1 Tinospora cordifolia
AGAGATATCAGTTTACTTTCACTAAGATGAGAGTGGAAAATACTTTTGATTTGTGAATGATATATGAAATATACTGTGGATATTTGTGGATCACAATGTTGTTTATCAGGTAAAAATTCCATTTGGGATATGTCAAACTTTTAAGGGAGACTCTGTCGAAAATTTTTTGGATAAATAGGGAGTAGTATTGAATGTAAGAGGCTGACATAGTATTGTATACGTAGGTGTAACGTATATGGTATTATGTGCCAGTCGTGACGTTACTTTCACGAAGTGGGTTGCGACATGGGGTGAGATTAGACAGATAGATTTTTTCTACTTAAATTAACATAAGTTTAATACTTTTAAATAAAGATATTTCAAAATTTATAAAAAAATGTATGTTGATATGGTGACAGTTTGTGTTACAATATGATAATTTAGTTCGAATATAACATATTATTAATGAGTTTAAATTTAATATAAATGGATTTAACTTAAAATATGTTAAATATGATTAAACATAGCTAAATTTTAGGTCATTAGTAATTAAAGAGAAGTTTAAAAAATTATAAATAAGTTAATCTAAAAGTAATTTATAACATAATTTGTAATAATATTTTTTTATTTGATTTATTTTTATATTTTTATAAAAATAATTTTAAAAATTAATTATAACGAATTAAATAAGTTATATATAAGTTAAATGTATTAACTTAAATAACACAAGTATAATTTGTTTAAATAATATATTAAATAAGTCATATTCGGACGCTTATTTATGTAGTGTATTATATTTAAAATTATACATCATTAGACAATTAACAAAGACAATCAAATTTTAATCTATGGTATATGGATAATAATTGTGTATAATACAATCCGTTTAGGACACACCGTATGTATTCGATAAATTGGGTTGGTTTGGCAAAAATGTACCGCCGCATTTATAGTTTTGCCCTTGGTGAAACAAGAAAGAAAGGTGGAAATTGGGGAATTCCAGGATTCATCGGACTGAGCTCTCGCTAGCGGTGTG
Source organism: Tinospora cordifolia (assembly GCA_030144865.1). Taxonomy (NCBI): domain Eukaryota; kingdom Viridiplantae; phylum Streptophyta; class Magnoliopsida; order Ranunculales; family Menispermaceae; genus Tinospora; species Tinospora cordifolia. The sequence continues at coordinate 1,016 of JAJIYU010005073.1, forward strand.
AAAAAAGAAAGCGGGAGCGTGGAAGCGATGATCGGAGTGGGAAAGATCAAGCAATACACCAACGTTCTAGAAAAACCTCTCAGCAAGGGTAAACAAGAGGTGATCCTTTCGCTTTCTCTCTCAATCTCTCTCTCGGCTTTTTTTTTTTAATTTTTTATTTTTTTCAAATTCGATACTCGAATTCCATTGATCCTCTCCATTTGATCGAGCTCCGATTTGGCACCGATCGCTGCTCATTTCTTTATAATTTACCCAGAATTCACTGTATATCACGTGTATTTTGAGGCGTTGTTGCCTGATCTGCTCATTGTTCTGTTTCAGGTCAGTCTGAGTGCGTTCGCCTTCTTGTTTTCGGAGCTTGTGCAGTATAATCAGACTCAAGTCGACAACATTTCTGAGTTGGAGCGGAGGTTTGATACTATGTCCTCACAATTCATGTTACTTAAATTAATTGTAATTTGAAATGTCTTATTGTGTTCCACTATTAGGATTAACTTTAAAACACCCAAGACCTCAAAATCTAATAATTTTTCACAATATATGACAGCATACTTGATCCATTTTAAAGATTGATTAATAAACTCGAAGCCCGAAATAGAAATTGTAGTAGAATATTTTTGCTGTCTCTTGGCCTTTTTCTTTAAAATGTCTCATTTTGATGGAGAAAACTTAAGACTTAGAATAGTAGAGAGAGGGAGAGACCAAGTACGTTCCACCAACTTAATATAAAAATTGGGTAGTCTTAATTTGATAGTTGTTTAAACTACCTATTATTGACCAATAGGATTTAATCACCTAATATAATTAAACCCTAAATGTAGGCGACATCCAATCCCTAGAAATCGTCTGAACTGGTTTTTATATGATGGGTAGTTGCTTATATTTGATATGTGTTCCTTGGATAAAAATATACATTTTCTTTTTTCAGTCGCTCCTAATGCACTGGAATAAAGTTTCCATGGTTTTCCTTTGCAAGTTTTATTTATATTAACCTATGGAGTTTCCTTAGCTCCTCTAAACTATCCTAAACAAAGCATGTTGCGCTTCTTTTTGAGACATCAATAACACTCAAATTGGAAGAGACAATGACCATATAGAGCTTATGTGTTGCATGATGTGATGCTCAATCTAGGATATTGTATTTGGATTAAGTATTGAGTAAGTTGATAGTATATGGCATGGACTCTACTTCATTAAATATGTTGGAAACTCAAGTTTCAATAATAGCCACATACATATTATGCAGATTGTTGACTGACATTAGTTGTCTGCTTTGTTTTTTTAATGATCATGCATAATATTAGCTGTTTATGATTTTAAATTAGTAATTATGTTGCCTTTTTGCTTATTTTGGTGAGCTTTTCATTTTTTTTTTGTTTATTTTATTTGTAAATTTATAACATTTGAGATAGAGCAGGCTAGAGGATGCGGGCTATGCTGTTGGAGCCAGAGTGCTAGAGCTTCTTTGCCATAGAGAGAAGGTATATTGGTTCTTACCATGCTTACCATTGGTTTTTGGTTACTGTTTCAGGAACAGTGTTAAATGAAACTTTAAGAATACATGTTGGGTCTTTTAGTTTATTTGAAAAGTCATAAAGGTTTTTGGGTTTTGTAGCATCCATGATATCTATAATAATTTTGTTGTCGATCAAAGAATATTATTAAATTTAATTAAGTATAAGTAGACGTTGAAAATCTAGAAAATAAAGCATGACATGCACCATAAAACTAAGTTATGTTGAATTAATTGGCAAAATGTGAGATTGGGGTTTTGGGGTTCCTATCTTAAGGCTGGGAAAATATGTTAAAGTTTTTTTTCGTGATTGTTAACAAGTGTCTTAGGCTTCTTATATTCATACTGCTTCTTGAAGCTTTTCTCCATTGATAATGTGATTTCTGCAGATAAAATTTTTAACTTTCTCTTGCACACTACTGGTAATTTGGTTTTGCACCTTTTACTGCTTCTGCTCGAAGAAAATGAGGGGAAACTGATAGTTGAGATTCATTTCACATCGTTAATCATATCTTATTACCTAATTTTATAGGGAAACAGGAGGGAGACACGGTTATTAGGCATTCTGTCCTTCGTACACAGTACAGTATGGAAGGTTCTGTTTGGAAAGGTCAGTTCCTTTTTTTCCAATTATTTTTATTTTAAAGCCTTCATTGTCTGCATATAATAATTAATGCATCTCTCTAAGAAATATTTGAGGAAATCCTACCTGTGAAAGTTTGCTTTTATTCTTTGGCACAATGAGGTCTGTGAGCATGCCACATTTATTGTGGTTTCTAACTTTTTGAGAAGGAAGGCATTTACCAAAAGGTTGAGTACAAAGTAATTGTGTTTGTGTTTTTTATTGATCTGTTCATAGCATGCAGCTAGAAGGGCCAACTGGTTTGGTGATTTATTAAGAAGCTATATTTTATAGATCAAATTTTTATTGAAAGTATTCTTGAAACTTGTTCAGCCACTTAGAATTGTGTATTGTGAATACTTTAAACATTGTTAATCATAAGTGTGAGAAATCTTTTTTCTTTTTAAACTTTTATGCTTTTAAATGAACAAAACTTTATTTATATTAATAAGTATATAGAGAATTGTGCATGGTGATGCACAAAACAAAAAACCTGGCTCAACCAGGCCTACACTACCAGTGATTAATCCATCCACTCATATAAAGAAGTACATATAATTACGTCATAGTAGTGACAAGTGCCATCAGGGATCTCATTGCCATGAGGTGAGGCACGAATCCATGAACTTGCTAATGACTTAACTTATCCCTCCAGTTGGGAGGTCTCCTCTCCTAATCCCAATAATTCTTTAATGTTTTGTAACTTTTTGTTCAAGCCAAAGGGACTCGAAGGTAGCAAAAATAGCTAGTAAATAATTTCTTTCTCATTTAAAGAAGGCCTCCTCCACCAATTTGGGAGGTCTAAATCTACCACCTGAGAAAGAGAACCACCTACACCAAATATTGGTGGAATATCTATAAGCAAACAAAAGGTGATCGATGTGCTCTCCCTGCTTCCTACAAAAAAGACAGCAATTGGAATAAGTTGAGAATTCCTAGGACTCTGTAATATGGTGTTTCGACTCTATCTTATACTTTTGAGTGCATTTATGGCTTTTCTACTTGTTTTTTTTTTAATAATTTGTCTATTATAGATGAAAAATATCCATCCAAATGGGGATGCATTTGGTACATGAGCATGCCTGATGCAAGTTGGATGACTTGCCGTGCTTACAGTCCAGTCCTCTGTGTTGCTTTTATTGTTTAGCATTGAAGTTGTTTATCTGTTAGAGTGATCCTTGGACTTTTGATTCATTACTTAAGGTTTTCAATTGACTTCTGCGAGCAAGTTTTGACATCTGAAAGTTGACCTACACTTCAGAAAACTTGCAGTTAGAATTGTTATTCACATTTTTTATTGTTCCATGCTAAAGACAGAAGCATGATAACTTACCGGTTGATTGCTGTGTTTGTCTGTATTTATTGACATTCTTAGTCATTTTTTGAGATAATAACAGGTAGCTGACTCACTTGAGAAGGGCACTGAGCATGAAGATGAATACATGATCAGTGAGAAGGAGCCCCTTGTTAATCGGTAATGTTACGATTGATGCTGTTGTTATGTTACTGCAATGATCATTGATTTAGCTTTTGAGAATGACTTCCTTTCATTGCAGATTTATTTCCATTCCTAAAGACATGGGAACGTTTAATTGTGGGGCATTTGTTGCTGGGATTGTGAGGGTTAGTGTTTTTAAAATTTTATTTTTTAATAATTTGTAAGTTGTTCACTAAATTGATAAACTGATGATCTTGTTATTATCCCTGAAATCTGTTTTATGTGTAGGGTGTCTTGGACAATGCAGGCTTCCCAGCGGTGGTAACTGCTCACTTTGTGCCAGTGGAAGGCCAACAGCGGCCTCGGACAACCATTTTGATAAAGTTTGCTGAAGAGGTATATTCTATATTGTCCCTTGCATTTGTTTTGTGGTTTTGTTTAATAATACTCATCTCTTCCTTCCCCTTTCGGAGTAGAGTGAATACAAATTATTTTACTTTATCAAGGAAAGCCAATAGAGGGAAGAGCTTGTAGGAGATGAAATATGGATATGTCTTGGGATGGCCTGTCAGCCTAACCCACCAGTCTGCTGTGGGAGAGCAACCCAAACCAAACAAACTTGAGTGACGTGCACCCATCCATCTTAAAAGTGCTTTTTGGGCAGGTGGAAGGAAGTTGCTATTAATCAAAAAAATGTGTAAAAGAAATACAAGGGAGTCATTAGGCTAATACTTAATGGACATTGTGGGTGATGTGCCATGGCATTTTACAAGCGCCAGATATTCAAATTTTCTGCAGCAATTTCTACAAATGTACATATATTTGAATTTGCTGCTGCAATTTCTACAAATGCACATATATTCATCGTTCATGGTTGACACGTTCTTCATTATTGTCTTCTTTCCTATCATTTCTCTAACTGAAGTTGAGAAGTGACATAAATTGAAAAAGGTTTATGAAAGGAGGGGAAAGAAGTACTCTAAGGTACAAATTATTGTTTATAATTCTTCAGAAGATGGTGAAGCTAGTTATGCGCTTTTTTGAGGTTTCCTTATTTATGAAGTAGTTCAACTGAGGAGAAGGTCAGCATGAAAGTCAAACAGTTGCTCTTTGATCATAAAGTATTAAGTGTCCTCAGTCTTCCTAGATAAAATAATTAGTAGTCCTAACTATCTTTTAAATTTTCTATGGAATATTTAGACTTCTTGAAGGCAGGCTTCCCAAGTTTTTAATGCTTGTATGTCTCAAGAATCTTTAACTAATCTTGATCTTTTGAGTTTAAAGAGTATATTGGATCGTAGTAATTTTTTTGAAAGGTGGAAGGAAATCATATATTCGAGTGTTTCTTCTGTGGGTTTGTGTGATACAATCCAGTCTCTGGTGTGATGCCAAAGATTGATAGGAGAGATTCCTGGATCTTCTAATTGCCACACAAACTACAATCTTGCAATTCTTCTTTCAACCCAAACACCCCCTTCTCTTTTTGCGATGCATCAACAACATTATTCGCCATCCACAACTGGAAGGAACTCATAGAAATTTTCTTTCACAAAGTTGCAAAAAAATGGAAATCTCATTCGTTTGTCCTTTGATGATGGGTTTGATCTAGAGATGACCTAGTATTGCTGTTCGCGCTTCCGTTGAATGGCTTTATGTTCTTTTGGGAAAATCAGGAAACATGCATGTAGTCCTAGTATCAAAACACATATCTTTTGACCATTTAAGCTTGTCTTTTGCAATATGAATTCAGTCTCTTCCACGCAAGATTCTTATCCTCAAGTTAATTTTACCCCTAGCAATTCAGACTTCTGCTCATCTTTCTCTCAATTCATCTGTCTAAGAAGAGGTGCTAGCTCATGTCATTTCTAAGGCTTCTTTACATACCTCTAGTGAAATGTTGCAGCTATGCCATTCCACTCTTCCAACCACTGTTGTCTGCTTCACGTAGTTCCACTTTTTTTTTTTTTTTTTTTTTTTATCATTAAAAAACCATTTTCTTTTTCATGAAGAACTATTGCTGTTGGTGGAGTTGTCACTACTTAATCCACTAAATGATTTGTTGACTGCTTTATAATCATAACATAACTAGTCATACCATTAACAGGTGCTCCTGTTTGTGTAATTCATTTTTCTTGACATTAAATTTTACAGTTTGTGGGAGAGACCCCAACCGCTATAATTTTTTTACTTTATTAAGCATATGTCTTGAATCAGGAGTTTGATTTGCCTATATCTGAGTTTTGTTGCTGTCATTGTCCTCCAGGTTCTTCAAAGAGAAGCAAGGTTGGGGTAGCCTCTTGGCTGAGATTCAATATTCTTGTTCAAGGTCATTTGATATATGGTAGATCAAATTTGTAGATGATTTCTGTCAGCTTCTGCAGATTTCTGATTATGGTGAAGTCTTTAATATTCTTGTTCAAGTTTTTCTATCTCTATGAAGTTGAGTTTTGCAATGAGCTTTGACATCTGCTGTTACTACCTTTTTTTTTTAACCTCTCGCAAATGAATTCTAAGTGCTGTTGATTAATGTGAAGTAGAACGGCGTTTCAGGTAATACAGCTACATGTAAGATAATGGCTTTAGAATTATATATGGTGTGAACATTCAAATAAGACGTTCTGGCTTTTTATCCTCCATCTTTTATGGTGATTACCGTTGAGAACCACACTACTGCAAATAGTTGGATTGAAAATATTTCACAATTTTTCTTAAATGCTGCGTAGAGTTTTTGACAAATAGAAATATTATAATTATTGGTATAATAGTCTATACATTTGCAACACTCAACCATTGAATACATAGTTGGTATAAACAGTGGCAAATACTGTAGGAAGGCCTCACCCTCTAGAAGCAAGCTACGCGGCCTTATGGCTAGCTCGTACAACCAACAAAAAATTCTTTCACACTTAGCTTAGTTAGCTAACTTGATAAGTTAAGCAAGCTTAGTTCTTTGGGTACCATGTGTAAGATATGTATTTAATTATGTAATAATTAATGAGTACATATACATATACATATATATATATATATATACTTGGAATACAAAAATTAGTGGGGAATGTTTTTCTTAACAAGAGTAATAATTTTGGACTGATTGCAACAGGGTGTCGGTCCTTTAAAACGAAAAAGTACTGGGAAAAAAAACTAGCTGATATTTGTGCAATGACTGAAGTAGAAATAATTTTGAACTTAGTCGTTTTATTTAGTAGTAAAACATCAATCCACCACTTTCCCCACCTGGGACCCAAAGTGTACACTAGTGTGGTGTCTTCGAGTCCTACAAAACGCCCCTGACTAACCACAAAGTTCAAATAAAAATAGAAGAGAAAGACACGAAAAGGCGATTCTTCAGCGTTTCAATGCATCGACAGTGGTGTCTTTAATCTTTTTAGGGGCAAAATTATAACAAGTAACTTCACGTACGTGCGAAGGTCGCTGCTCTCAGTCCGATTCTCTGCAGATTCCGCTCGAATCCCATCCGACGGTGTCAACGGCGACAGACATGTACAGAAGACCATACACATAACAGGAAACAGCAAAAGCATCTCAAAATGCAGACAGCAACAGCAAAGTACTGTACAGTCCCGAACTTCGATGTAGCCAATCTCCGTGGGTTGTCAGACCAATTTCACCATTTATTCAAAAAAAAAAGAAAAAAAGGAAAAAAAATCTAATCAAATCAAAACAATAAACACGATTCATTAATTACCCAAAGACAATTTAGACTAATTTTTCTGCTAAATGCGTTATTCGAACAGATCTCGATGATCTACACGTATCCGACAGTGTAGTTTTGTTTTTCTTCTATTGGAGAAGGGTGCGCCGGTGAGAATATTTAACATAGCTTAGATTGCAGTTGTCTCCTTCTCTCTTTCTCTCTCTCCCACAGATTGACCATGCGCGGCAACCTCCTGTTTGGTGTGTGAATGGCGTAGCTAAAATCAGTTCGTCCTTCCCTTCTGTATGATCCATTCATCTCTTTCGGGTATTTCCTTTTTTTCTTTTAATTTTTAAAATTTTTATTCTTATAAGTTTTTTAATGCCAATGCATGCAAGTCTCTATCTATGAACGACAATGCTTCATCATTTTTAACGCCTCGTTCAATTGCGTTGATCGTTTGGGAAATCTGTCTGAGCTGCATGTGTTTCTCCTCAGGAATTTTTGTTCCGATTACTCGTATTGCCTTCATCCAAGCCATTTCCTTGCTTCTTTGTCATCAAGAAGATTGTTCTAGGGAAAAAAGTTTGATTTTTATTATTTTTTTTAATGTAGATAGACTACATGGCTTAGCTGCTAAAACGTAAAAACCTTTACTTTTCTTGGTGTTTGATCGCGGACTGGGATTCTGAGCAGCTTGAGTCGAAGTAGTAACGTCGAGAGTGTAAAACTAGTAGCAGCAGTTGCAGTCTAAGTCGGACTATCTCGTTGAACCTTTGGTTTCAGTAAGTTGCTTTTTCAATTTCTGAAACATCTCGCTTTGTGCTGTATTTCCCCCCATTTTTAACCTTGATTGATAAGGTCTGTTTAACTAATTTTGACTCCTTCTCTGCGTGCTTGAATCTTTATTTAGATAGGGCTTCCTTACGATGTATTGAAATAAAAAATAAAAAAAATTAAAAAAAAAAAAAGTTAAGATGTACTGCATTGAGATAGTTTCCGAGGACAATCACATCTTCTGGGGTTACAGAGTTAATAGCTATGTTTCTTCAACTGAAATTGCAAGAAGAAAGTTGAATTTTATTTTAATTAAATTGATAATAATAATTGTTGTACTCTTATGAAGAGGAATAAAATTTAGGGGGCCTTGTTCTTATCACTCAAGGCCACTGGTGAGATGCTATATTTTGAAGGGTTAGTTCTGAAGTTACAATATTTAGGTAAAAGAACCCTAAAATTTAACTCTACATCAGAGCATTGCTTCTGGATGTTCTACTCCTGTTAAATCTAGAGCCCGTTGTTTTTGCTCATTTTTATCCCATTTTGGAGTTCTTACTTTTCAGTTCAATGCTAGACAAGTTAAATAACAGGATTTATACTTTTGAATTCACCATTTTGTTGTCTAACTTTCAAATCACAATTTTTAGCTTCTGAAGTTAGACCTACTTAAAATTTTTAGATTGCACTTGGATCTGAAAGGGTCAGAGTTGATCATTGTGGACATGTTTACTTTATCCCACTATGATTGCAGCTAATTTCAGTATTCTGCAACCAATACTTCTGATTCTGGTGCTCAGTCCATGTGAGGTTTTGGTAGCTGTACATATGTGTTTCTCTTATGAGATACTTGGTTGCATTGTATGCCTGATTTTTTATGTACTTATATTTTGTTATTTCTAATTCAAATATCTTCCTTTCTGCTTTTTTTTTTTTTCTGTTGTGTTACCTGCTACCAGATAAAAGTGCTACTACACTGTATTGATCAACTTAAGTTTGATCAGATCAATGGAGTACTCGTCTGAAGAAGAATCGGATATAAGTGACTCAGAAGTCTTCAACTATGTAGACAAACCTTATGAAGAACTCAAGGCAGGAAAATACAAAGTAAAAATTTCAGATAACATTTATCGATGCCCATTTTGTCAGGGAAAGAAGAAACAAGAATATCGTTATAAGGAGCTTTATCAGCATGCATCTGGAGTGGGTAAAGGTTCTGCAAACAGAAGTGGACGACAAAAAGCAGACCACCTTGCCTTGGCAAAGTACTTGGAAGAAGACCTAGGTTGTGAGCCAGAAGCAATGCAGGTTATAGCTGAGAAAGAGCCTGTTGCTAAGCCCTCAGAGAATGATGATCTGTTTGTTTGGCCTTGGACAGGCATTGTTGTTAACCTTTCTGCAGAATCAACAGAAGAAAACACATCTTTGATGCAGAAGGATCTATCTAGATTTCAACCTGTGCAAGTTCACACTATTTGGGATGAAAAGGGTCATATACAATATTCTATAGTAGATTTCTGTAAGGACTGGACTGGTTTCAAGGATGCAATGGCATTTGAGAAAGCTTTTGAGGCTGATCATCATGGGAAAAAGGACTGGAATGAATGTAAAGAAAACTCTGGTTCGGATACCTATGGATGGTTTGCACGTGCAGATGACTATAATTTGGAAGGTCCAGTTGGTGAATACCTTCGCAATAAAGGATCATTGAAAACCATCGCTGATATTGTTCAAGAAGCATCACAAGAGACACAAAATATTGTAACAAGCCTAACCAATGAAATTGACGTGAAAAATGAAGATCTAAATGAATGGGAAACCAAGTATCACACAACAAACATATTCTTGCGTAGGTTGATTCAAGAGAAGGATTTGCTACACCAAGCTTATAATGAAGGTATAATTTTTGTTGCCTCCACTTTAACCATTGCCCCCTCTCATACCATTTCTAAGTGGTTGTATGCATGTTAGAGATGAGGAAGCTGCAGCGTGTTGCCAGGGAGAACACTCGCAGAGTTCTTGATGAGAATGACAAGTTGAAACATGATATGGAGGCTAGGAGAAAAGAAATTGAGCGGCGATCAAAACAACTTGACAAGCATGAATCCCTAACTGAACTTGAGAGAAGAAACCTTGATGAGGAGAGGAAGAAGGTAATGAATTTTTATTTATGTATTTAGGTAGGCTCTAAATGAAGGATTCTGTTGTGAGATTCCACTCACAAATATAGAGACTGCATGGCAACACAACAGCAGCAACTGCTGCATCAGTTTAAAATTGATCAACACTAATATGGCAATATAACCATAAAAATTGGTTTGTTCATTACTGCAGAATGATGTGAAGAATAGCTCACTTCACCTGGCATCGATCGAGCAGAAAAAGGCGGATGAGAATGTATTAAGGCTTGTTGAAGAGCAAAAGGTATGCTCCCTAACTTGAGACCTTGGGCACTTCACTAATTTGACAAAATAAAAGGATATATCCCCAATCCCTTACTTCTTCTTTCCTAGACTAATCTGATTTCCTTTGTTGTCCAATATGCTGCAGAGGGAGAAAGAAGCTGCTCTGAAAAAGATTCTTGACCTAGAGAAGCAACTAAATGCTAAACAAAAGTTGGAGTTAGAAATTGAGGAGTTGAAAGGAAAGATAAGGGTAATGGAGCACCTAGGTGGTGAAGATGATGCAGGACGGCGGCAGAAGATTGAAGAAATGGCGAATGAATTGAAGGAAAAAATTGAGGAAATGAACGATTTGCAGTCCCTGAATCAGACCCTCCTAGTCAAAGAGCGCGAGAGCAATGATGAGCTACAAGAAGCTCGTAAAGTGTTAATTGAAGTATGCATTCCCCTTTATCTTACCTCTACTTATCTTTGGACAAACACTCTCAATGCCATGAATTTCTTTAAGTATGTAAGTTGTATGGCTATGTAAATCTTGATTAGAGATAAATCTTGATCTACCATTAAATAAGTGTAAAACCATACTTTCCATTAAACCAAATGTAACCATGGCCGTCCTCTATATATCAGCCTTAGTGAATTTTGGTCTTCCGCTATTCTTTAACCCCTCTATCATGCATCTTTTTTGCTAGTGAAACCATTGGTCTTTATTTTACATGGCCAATTAATTTGAACTGAGTTTTCCTCATTTTGTTTCTACTAGTGCTACTCTAGGGCTCTCTTGTAAGTAATTTAATTTCTTTTCTTACATGTATTCTTTCTATTATTTATAGAGTAGTTTCAGTCACATTCTCATGCAATGTAACAACAATTAAAGATAGTAAAGATCTCAAATTAAGCCTTAAAATAATTTACAAATTTAATAACTTCAATTTTGGGCAATTTACCGTTTTTAGTAAATTTACTGCTTTTGGTAATTTACCATTTTTGATAATTTTTGTTTTTAGGTTTTACTGAATTAAGAAATTTGTATATTTAAAGAAAAACTAGGAAATTAGTATTTGAGTCTGTTTAGAGGTTTAGTTGTTATTATTTTTGTATTCAAATTTATTTAGGAGTTTTCATGGATTTTGCTAGCGAAATAATTGATCTTTATTTCACATGGCCAATTAATTTCAATTAAGTTTTCCTCACTTTGTTTCCATTGGTGCTACTTTAAGGCTCTTGTGAGTAGTTTAATTTTTTTTCTTACTTGTAGGCTTTCTGTTTTTCATAGAGTAGTGTCAGTCACATTCTGATGCAATGCGGTGAGAGTTAGAATTAGTAAAAATCTTAAATTAGGTTTCAGATTAATTTAATAAGTCTATTATTTTAGGCAACTTGTTGTTTTAAGTAAATTTTTCTTTTTTAGTTATTAATAATTTAGATTATTAATAAATTTTCTATTATTGGTAATGTCTATTTTTAGGTTTTATAGAATTAAGAAATTAGTATTTGAAACAGAATTTGAAAATTACTGTACGCATTGTCTAGAGCACAGTCATTACTATTTACTATATATGAGTTTATTTAGGAGTTTTTATGGGTTTTGTCTATTCAAAGGCCATTGTTTGTGTTTATAATATTGATATGATAGATTGATTCTAATCATTTTCTTAAAAAGTTCATTATTTCTTCTTCTCTTAAATGTACCTTGATCTATAATCAATACATTTATTTTGTTTCTTCTCAAAAAGAAAAAAAAAAAAAAGGATATTCTGTGGAACCAACAAGTCTACATAGTATGTTCATTGTCTTCCTGTCATGCCTTTTTTCACATTCATAGCCAAAATATATAGAAAATCGATTTTAACACGCTATTAAATTATCTTGCATCATGTGTTCGATGGATAATTCAAGACAAATTCATGGTGCATTGATGGAAATATGTTTATGAGTGTACATCATGGCAATCACTGTAGTATTTTCCTTCTCATATATGTATATGGCAAATGCATTCTCTATATATGTGCATTCCTTAGCATCAAATGGTTTTTTTCGTAAAGCATACCAATTTTACAGCCATATCAAGAAATTGTAATATTAATACCATTAATTTATTGCATAATTTCAAAGTTCACCTCTACAAATTTACCTCTATAGGACTTAAATAGTGAAATCAACTACATTTGGGTACGCTGATGTTGTCATTTTGTCCTTATTTCAATTTGTAGGTTCAATTAAAATTTTATCTCTGCATGTTCTACTTTTTATTTGTTCTATATAAAATGCTTCATTATGGACAATCATTTAACTTTTCTCTTTGCATTTTTGTTAATAAAAACTGCATCATTGACAAATAGTATACACTAGGGACCTTTACCTATACTTTTTTAGTTATCTTAACCACAGTGGAGGTAAACAGATGATGACTTGACATTCAAGATTGATTGGTAAATCCTTTTCATTTTGTGTTATATGAATAGTACAAATGATGCTGGGAGAAGATGCAAACTCTCAAGGATGATGATGCTCCTAGTTGCATTTCTTTGATAGAGATGCAACCATATGAGAAGATCACGATTGTACGATCCATCTCATCTTAAAGCGATTTGCGAAATGTCCATATTGTAAACCTTGTACTTAAGTTGTATCTATTTGTATCCAATCAAGTGATTTGTTCTCTTAAAGCATAGAAGCTAGGCCTATTGACTGATGGACGCTTAGAATTTACATATTTACTGGACAACCTGAATTTCGATTAAGTCTTGAATAAATGATTAGTAACTTATATGCAAAAGCTGAATGACATTCCTCTGGTATTTAGGGTTTGACGGACATGTTGGGTAGCCGAGCTTCTATTGGAATCAAAAGAATGGGAGAGCTTGATTCAAAACCATTCCTACGTGCATGTGAGAAAAATTATCCAAATGAAGCAATGGTAAAATCTGTCAAATTGTGCTCTATGTGGCAAGAGTACATTAAGAATCCAGAATGGTATCCATTTAAAGTCGTGAGTCTCAGAGAAGGGGAACATCAGGTTTGAATTTTAGTTTACCTCTTTAGATTTCTTGATTTTCTTCTTTATTTTGCTATGGAATCTCTCATACTTAAGGGTAGTTAATGGCATTTATTGTGTGGTTACATAATTAAAACCCCACATCTAATGTCTTGCAAAAGTAGTAATTTTTGAAAGCAATAGCTTAGGCTCAGTTCAATCTCTACCAGGAGCTTGGCTTTTGATAATGAATTCAATTGGATTGAAACTGGAAGAGCTCTAAACAAAAGAATGGGTAAGAATGACTCAGTTAGCACAATAGTTTTTATGTGGATTGTTGGGTTCATTATGAATGATTGATGATGGACGTTTATTTTCATTCAGCGGTACTATTGAAATAATATTGCATAACTTGCAATTGGCAAGAAGTTTTCTTGAGCTCAGTTGGCTTAGAACTAAAAACAGAACGACTTTCGTGATTAGCAGTCTAATTGCAGAAGTCTGTTGTGAATGGCAGGACCCTTTGAGTGTATCAAAACTTTATCAGTGACGTCTTCTCATGAATTTGAAATCTGTTAATTATTTAATTTACTTTATTACGTATTATTAAGTTTGTGCTTACAAAGGTCTGTGAGAAATTTTGGTCTATATGAATCTGAGGTGGAGTAGAGGTCTTATTGTGATAAATTATATGTAAAATTGTGAACTGATCATCTTTTAGTCTTGGATAACTTCCTATATCTCAATAAAGTCAGCTTCTCAGTCTGAGGATTGTTGCATGATAGTTTGTAATTCACAGCCCCTGCTTCTATTACTTTATTTAGCATTTGCTGTGGGGATATTTTTTATTTCCTTTTTCTTTTTATTTTATCTGGTTTCCACACGGTATTCCACCAAATCCTTTTGCGGGATAAGACTAGTCCATGCCATGCTCAAGCACTACAAAAGGCTAGGGGAACCTTCCTTGGTGTGGTGGGCGTGGCACATGAGGCATAAACTCTACCCGTAAGTCAAATTTTTAACTCGAGGCCTATCATGGCCTCTGGACACCTGTGTTCATAATCCCTCAAACCAATTATACTCTTCTTATCATTCTTGAATGTAAACACATCGTCTATTTTTTATGAAAAGATTTCAGGCAGGGTAAACCCTGTTTCTACTCTTCAGTCTGAAATTTTCTTGTACCAGGTCTGAAAAGGTTTCAGCTATGCGCATAGTTCTTACTTGGACAAACATTGAATGGCTAAACTCTGTAAGGAATGATTTCTGCAGGCAATAATAGATGTGGACGATGAAAAACTAAAGGATTTGAGACAAGAGTTTGGAAATGAGGTGTATGATGCTGTCGTTACAGCTTTAATGGAAGTTAACGAGTACAATGCTAGTGGGAGATATATAGTACCCGAACTTTGGAATTTTAAAGAAGGAAGAAAAGCAACACTGAAGGAGGTTATCAACTTTATACTGAAGCAAATGAAATTGGGCAAGCGCAAGAGAGGCTGAGAAGGCTTGTTTCCTTGTATTGTTGTTATTTATGTGTGAGATGTATTAGTTGTTCTCCGATTGTGTTATCAGCCACAGAATGACATTGAAAAGTTGAATAGCCAAATTGGCTTTCACAATTTTAATAAATTCAAAACTGCGTGCTCGGTTTGGCTAGGGAGAGCCTGAATGATTTACAAAATAAGCAAAGACGTCGCGGATATTTAATGAAAATCGAATGTGATAATATCACTGAATAGACTCAGTCGTGCACGTAGGTCTCAGTTGTTTTCTCCAGTTTAGTGCCTCGTTTCTTGCACATACAATTAAAATTGACGTAATATTTTAGCTTCATTTTTTTGTGTTTGCACTGTGCAGTTGAAATTGCTTAGAGATACCCAGCAATGAAGGGTTGAAACGAACCAAACCAGAGACCAATGAAGAACAAAATTGCTAAAGTCCGCAATACCCAGTTGTGGCCTCATCTAAACATGGCCATAATTCCAGAACACGTATTATACCAAACATTAAAACATTAACACATGAGAATCCGTCACTGGAACCCTACTGACTTTGACAACCATTGATGCTTCCCAGCGAATTGATATGCTCTATGACTTTCAGAAGTATTTTCTACTTCCAAAAGCTTACCAAACCACATCATCTGCCAATGACATCACACAGTTTCATAGTATTCTTCAGATGCAAGAATGCCAATATCATGTTTACGACCTGTTGAGCCACTTTTGATGGCAAACGGTGGCCCAAGACTAAATCTATTGCATCAGGCAAGAGGATAACTCTTCCCCAGCCTAATGCAGGACGCTGCACCACCTTACACCCTCACAAAAACAAGCCTAGGCCCTTGTGAGCTGTCAAGTTAGGATGTAAGGAGAGAAAGTGAGTGCCCATACATTGATAGGAATAGGGACTTTCAGTAAGTATTTACTGGTGTATTTAACACTCTGCAGACACTTTAGCATACCTGTTAATAGGCTGATTTACAATGTCAGGCATACAGAAATATGCTGTGAAAGGCTGGAGAATAATGCTCAGTGATAGTCATTCTTGGTGTATGAAAATTCTCACCATATTTAACTGCCAAGGACTTGACCCAAGTCAACGTGTAGCAGGAATCAGACTTCGCAGGAACTTCCAGGAATAACTGCTTATAAGTAGTCATCACAAACTAAAAGGAAGCACAAAAACCAGCATATATATTTTTGAAAATGCATTCAGGATTATTTCAAAGCTACAAGAGCATTGTAACATTAACACTCATTAAGCCCACCCGGTTCCAAGTTACTCGAACTCATAATTAAATCTATCAATTATTGATCAAGGGCAAGTCTCCATGCGTGCCAAGGCTGATCCACAAGATGCTGAAGCCACATTAAGTAAAAATAGTTTGCAGTTGGCAAAAATGCTAGCCGGCTTAACTTTCTGAAAACCAATCAAAGTCCACCATTTGCAAACATGTTTTACTGAACAAAAGAGTTCAGTCAATAAATTTAGAATTACAGAAATATGAATACGTAGGTAGATAAACAAAAAGCATACTAAAATAGAAATTAAAACAAATATATTTTAAAATCAAGCAATAACAAAAGCAACTTTAACTAAAATAAAATGAAACTGGACCAATTATGATGACTTAAACAGCGAAGGCCATGAGATGCACAAAATTATAGAGAAGTGATTCAAAGGTAGATACACTTATGATTTAGTCTTTTGGCATAACAAAGGAGAAACATCAAATTCATTCAGTCGACCAAATGCAACAGGATAAAGGATTTGTTGAGTTTGAATACAGTTAGTCCAAGCTAGTTCTATGATTTTATCCATGTGCATATATATAAGAGAAGTGTCCTCACATACCAAGTTGAATGATCAAGTGATTCAAATATATATGTATATATTATTCCATGCTGCTCATTCCTCCAAGAGTTTTCAAAATTCTTGTTATTTCTATCAATGTACATTTAAGAGATCCAGTCAACTCCTCAAGTCCTCTTCATGGCCCACCAGAAAGTTTTAAAGGACAAAATTGTATAGTTCGTATTTCGAGTTGCCCATAAGTCAAACTTTTGTAACAAGCTTTTCGCTCTTAGGCACTTCATAGAAAATCTATTGGAGTTCATGAATGAAAGAAAGAAAAACCTATGAGTAGCCTTTCTCCGAAGTAGTTCCAGATAATTTCTTTCTATCAGTCATTTGGTTAGTTATGACACTTAAAAATTTATACTTCAGCTAATTTACTAGTCATTCTTTTATCAGTCTTCTGAACCCTCTTTTTACCTGTTTCGGTAGGTGATAATGTTTCAATATTTTAAAGATCAAAGAATGAGGAATGCTATATCTTCTTCAGTAGGAATCAAACTCTCATGGCTTTTATCCCTACTCACTGTTTCCATTTTATCTTCATCTTCGACATCTAGCAAACACAGTTCACTAAATTAAGAAAATTATACAAAGAACAGTAGCGGATAAAAAATGATCAAGGAGAAAAAAAAAACGCAGAAGCAAATAGAAATATGTAAATTTGGATACAACAATTAAGTAGGCACAAGTAGATAATTGAAAAATCATAAATGCATTCAGATGTCGAAAGGTTCATATGCATAACCAGCTTGATAGAAGACAAAACCGTGAAAATCAATATAGCAGTAGTGAGTCAATCATAGATTTCAGCATGCAAATCAATAGAATGATGCAGGTTATATTGTTCTCACTAGTACAACTCACAGAATATTATTTTTTAATTGACATGGGAAAGGACTATAATTAAAAACACTATCCTACCTATTTAACATTTTAATAACAAGTTCCAAGGCAACAAATTTTGTGAACGCGAAACAAAACCCTTTGCATGGTTTTTCATGTGTGCCAAGCAGGCCAGTTGCAAAAATGCAAAATCAAGAAGATGCCTGAGAAATTGACATAAGAGAAGGAAAAAAGAACAGCATGCTCACTTACAATTAAATAAAGTTTCCTAGCCTTGTCAAACATTGTATACAAAATTATTCACACTTAAATGGTGGGAAATGGAAAAATTCATATCCAAGCACGACGGTCTCCATGCAATCCATAGGATCAACCCAGCTGAAATATGGAATCAAAGCCAATTCATGTACCTATATCATGAGGAACCAAGTAACTCTCCATGTAACAGAGACGAAAATTTGCCAACAAGCACAGATATTGGTAAGACACACAAGCTCCGTCAAGTTAGAAGGTATGGAAACCTTTGACAAAGAATTTAACCTTCCTCTTCTATGGCATAAAGTAGAGCAAGTAAAACCACTGCACAGCAGAGAAAAACAACATTCGAAGTGAAGGCATATATCAGAATAAGAAACACAATCCAACCATTTTTGCCACACATATTGCACAGAAAGAGAAATTTAACACCAGATTTACTCAAACGAACTTTTTTTTATTTCTTTTATTCATATAGCCTTTTTTTCTATTTCAATTAGTATTCTGTCCATTCTCAACACCCAGACCATACAGCACACCAGAGTATTTCTCGGTAGAACCATTAAAGAAAGACTCTTTTAATTTTCTGAATGTACATAAAGTGAGCAAACTATCCGAACCCGCTTGATGACAGATGCCAACTCTCTCCACATCCAACAGCTCCGCAAGCTTGTTCAACCCACCATGGAGGCTATTACAGAACTTCATCAAATGCTTGATATCATAAACAGTGGGGAAGTAAAGTTTGATGAGATTGAAGAAACCAGTCTGAGTATCAGGAAGGTACCGGCAGGTCAGGAGCTTGAGCAAGTACCCAAAATCATATCCACTATGAAAGGTGACCCAATGCACGTCATTGTTCATAACGATCCCTGAACCCATCAAGAGCTCGCTGAAACGGTAAGCATCAATGCCCTTTTCATTGTTTTTTTTAAAATCTATCCCGCTCTGGCGCAACAACTCGATGGAGTCATGCGCAAACACGTCGTCGCTAACATTGAACTCTCGGAAATTGAATTGCCAGATGCAATACTTGTCGGTTCCACAAGTAGGAAGCTTTCCGTCCTCATCAGACAAAGTTAGCCCTAGCTGGATCAACTTCAACAGATCCACGTTTGCCTTCAAAGTATGATAATTATACTCCGAAGTAGTCTTAAAATTCCCAACCGGACGGAGAACAATCCCAGGGAACTCTGTATCCATAGCAATGTAAGGATAATCATCCACAATTTCCCGAATAAGAGCAAACTCTTCTTCAAGATTATCGTTCCAAACGTCCCTAATCTGAACCGAATCGCCTTTCAGTAAATTTGACATCCTCGTCGCAGCAAAAGCTCCAAGATCACACAAAAAACATAACCAGATCTACCAAACGATCTACCGCCGAAACCAATTTCCTTCCACCAGATCTGCCAAATTCCCAGAACGAAAACAACCAAACAAAACTATCAGAACCAAGAAACACAACCATACAACCAAAATCCGAACCCTAAACAGCAAAAAGCACAGATCCAAGATCTACAACATCCAAGATCCAAGATCCAACCTGGAAAAACGCAGCGAAAATGAAGCGGTTAATTCGCAGATCTCGAATTTGTTTGATCGTCTGTAAGTCCGTGAATCGACTGTTTTTGTATAGGCCTTCCGAAACTGGAAGCGAGGAGACGAGGCGACAAATGAGAAAGCAAGAGAGCTGCGAGGGAGCTTTTTCTTTCTAGGGTTCCTATATTATTATACTGTAGAAAAAGAAACAGCTTCTTTTAATATTGTATACATCAAAAGGCGGTGATTGAAGGAGAAGTTGAAGGAATACGAAGAGAGAGAGAGAGAGAGAGAGAGAGAGAGAGAGAGAGAGAGAGAGGTATCTAGGTCAACATCGAGGGTTTTGTCGACAATGGAGTTTTTCAGTAGAGGAGACGACCATGGCTTACGACGCGGTTTCTACCCATTTCCCGTCCCATCAGCTACTAGCCTACTACTACTATCAGCACCAGCACGTCAGAAAATTAATTTAACAATAATAATAATAATAACAATTAGGGATCAAACTGCAAAAAGTCGGTTTGGCCCCAAGTTTGAAATTTTACAAATTAAAACCTTAAAAATTGATAATAAATTAAATATGTACACAACAATGCTACATAATTCTATTTTAAATATAAAATATTATAATATATATTTAAGTATTAAATAAATTAACCTTGAATATCATTTTTTTTATTTAAAAAAAAAATTTTTTTTTTTTTTGAAAAAAAGGGTTGGTTAGAGTAATGCTGTAATTCCGGGTCAGGTGGGCGTTCCGGAATGGCACCGACCGCCATAGTCATCCATCTTTGACCAGTGCGTACCATGTGGTATACTACTGTAATGAAATTCCTCTTCTACCCTCGTCTTCCCTTTGACAACTTCTTCTTTTTTTTTTTTTTTTTTTTTTTTTTTTTGGGCTCTTTAACTTTGTTTTGTATTTCTTTTTATTGGTGGAATGGGAGACGGGTCGGTTTCCGCTTTGAATTGCTCATGTGGAAACCGCAAAATCTTCTTTCTTTTTAACGGCATGATGGCGACGCTGCAGGTTTTTAGCACATTTTATTTTAGCCAATTTCACGATAGCTGGAAGTTACCAAATATTGTATTAACCGTTAAAAATAATTTGATTATTTGCTCCTTCCCTACGAATTATTGAATTTAATTTAATCCAATACTCTGTGTTTTTCCTTCTTAATAAAAGTATGAATAAAACTATATGACAGTTAATTTGTATGGAGCTCCTCATTTGCTACTCACTTGCTGTGAAGCTTTGCTTCTCATAGCTTTTATTAATTATAAAAGATTTTTGAGAGTTGTACAACTAGAGAATTCCCAACTTTTAAATAAATTTTCAAATGAATGAAATTGGTTTAGTAGACTCAGTTGAAAACGAGATTATCGCGTGGTTATGGATTGGACAAGATTAAAGCTAAAAAATGGTGAATTTGTAGCGGTGTGAAAGGAAGAGTCTTCGTCATCTCCATTTTCTCATTTTAGAGAGTTAGCCTAGCACTTTTTGGACTAATATTGGAATCGTAGTCCCATAAGGTCTTGGTGTCATCAAAATAGAGTTATTCCAACAATTGTCATCTTGTACTAAAGAAGCTCAACCTTCTTCATAACCACAAATCTCTTACTTCCTTGTGCTTGCTCAACCTCATATGACAATAAAAAAAACTAGAGCTTTTCTTCATCAATAGATGAGAAACTACTCATATAATGAATTTAAGTTGACCATGTTCCCAAAAACGAATGCTTTATTCGATAAACGATGAGTACAACGTTGATATTAGGGGTGACAAATCTTTGTCATCGTTTTATAAACGAGTATGACTTATATATTACAAATTCAAACTTTACCTATTTCTTTATTGTATTAGATTTACGAACTCAAACTCAAATCATTTATTAACTGTGTAATAATTGTATATTAATATATAATAATCTATTTCACTTTTTACAATTAAATTTAAAATTATTTTTTACAAAAGATATTAATAAAAAATAAAATAAAATAATTCATTAAAATAAATTAAATTACAATATATTTTTTAAAAATAATAAAAAAAAACTATGTCATTAATATATTAATAAATATATTAATTTTATATTAATTTATTGATAATCTATCTCTTAACTTATTCATTTTCAAGTTAAATAAATAATTTTTAGGTTTAGCAAGTTAACTTTTTTATAACGCAAATTTTAGTCTTGTTTAATTGTTTAACATATTTTGACTTAAACTCATTTATGTTAAATTCAAACTTGTTAAATGACATGTTGTGTTCTTATCAGATTATCGTGTTATGTCATAAATTATCAACTCTAATTGACATACATATGAAACCCCCTTATGAATCAACATGCTTTAATTAGATTTGAATGTTTTAAAATAAGCAAATTACCTTATTGCAATAGCAACCAATAACGATCTTTTTATTTCAATGTTAATTGATAGTCATTGTTGTGTCGTTGTCGTTCCTAGTCGAATTCATGGCATAAGCCAAATGTATTAAAATGACAACTTATTATTTTAAATGTCTACTAGAGGAAGGATATTTTTGCATGTAATTTCTTTAATTATGTTTGTAGTAGTTAGA
>JAJIYU010005074.1:0-22984 GCA_030144865.1 Tinospora cordifolia
TTTTTTTTTTTCGTTTTTTAAGAATTTTAGATATCAAGCTATTTTCTATACTTTTATTTAGGTTTAGTATTATCTGTTGAAGAAATAAAATATAATGTTAACAAAAAAAAAAAGCTCGGTGGCTTTATGAGAAATAACGTACTATTTTTAGAATAAAATAAAAAGAGATATAGCATTTTTAGTGCAGAAATAACGTAATATTTTTAGAATAAAATAAAAAGAAATATAGCCTTTTTAGTGCAAGTTAAATAAATAAAAATTATTATTAAAAAATTAAATTTGGTACTCTTATGATTTTTTTTTTTTTAAGATTTGAGAGATCAAGTTTTTATTTTATTTTATTTGGGAGTAGTATTTTTTTTTTGTTGAATAAATAAAAACTAGTGTTAAAAATTTATGCTTATTATTATTTTTTTGATAAATAATGTAATATTTTAGACTAAGATAAAAAGACATATAGTATTTTTAGAGCAAGTTGAAGAAATAAAAATTAAAGTTAAAAAATTTTGATTCATTGCTTTTTTCAGACTTTTTTAAAGGTTTGAGATATCAAGTTATTTTTTATACTTTTATTTGGGTGTAATATTTTTTGTTAAAGAAATAAAAATAATGTTAAAAAAGTTAGACTTTGTGCTTTGATGAGAAATAGTGAAATATTTTAGACTAAGATAAAAAGAGATTATATTTTTTAAGGGGAAGTTGAAAAAAAAATGCTACAAAAAGTAAGCTTCGTGCTAGTCTAAGATTTTTTTAAAAAAGATTTGAGAAATCAAGTTATTTTTTTATATTTTTATTAGGATGTAATATTTTTTTGAAAGACATAGAGTTTTTTTCTTTAAAGAGGCACACTATATTTCTTTCATGTATAGTATAATTATTTTTATTAACAAAAGAATATATCAGATAACTTAAGCCCAATATTTAAAATTATTTTTTCTAAAAAAAATTAATTTAATGCAAAATACAAAATATTTATTAAAAACTAAATAAAAAAAAAATTATTTAAAAGTTAATGTATCACTAAATAGATTAATCTAGATTGACTTATTTATAAAATATTTATTAACTTATTTTTAATCATGTTAATATGTTATTTTTGAATTTATTTGATTAACCTATTTATGGCCACAATTTAATTGTACCTAATAATTGTTTCAACTTAAACTCGTTTATATTAAATTCAAATCTGTTAACTTCATATTATGTTCGGATCAAATTATTATATTATGTTACAAATTGTGACTGCTAAAAAAAAATTAAAAGAAGAATTAATTTAAATTAAAATTTTCATAATAAAGTATCTAAAATAAAGTAAAGATCGCTTAGCCACAATCTCAATACCCCGTGGTGTATGGTTTTGTTGTCAACTATTATACTTTATATTAGGCAATTGCACCTCCCATCATTTCACTTTGTCCAAAGCTATAGTAAGCGGTTGTTTGGCAATTGGTAGCATTAAACTTGAGAATTTTAAAATTTCAAAGATTCATATATGAAAATACATAAAAATTTTCAAAATTCTCATTTTCATGCACGAAATTATTCTTTACCAAACAGGCCCCAAGTCTTACTATCATGGGAAAAAGGCCCAGACTTGCCCGACCATGGATTCATCTTTTTCTGGCCACAGAACCATCGTGACAGAAGCTATATTCCTATCAATTGGATAACTCGGGTAGAATCAACATGAACATTGAGCTGCAACACACAGCAACTCTGGAATAACCCAAGTAGAATCATTGATAAATAAGTACCAAATTTTGCAGTGATTTTAACTGATGTAGATCATATACGGCTTGTAATTTTCCAAGTTACTATCAGTACGAAAAATAGAATATAATAAGATTACAACACCGCCCAAGAAAAATAAACTTTTTTTTTTCTGTTCACGGATTGCATGTCCATTGTCTCCTGCTCTAATGATAATCAGATGCCGGTACTCTAAAAATTTGAAGGTGTGCAAGAACTTGAGACATGAAGTTAATGCGGTAAAATTGAAATTTAACTGCACGAAAAATCACAGACTAGCTGCATTTGGAGCAATTGATCACAGAGCACTTCACAACAGTAGCCTATTTGAGCAAGAATATCATGCAACCTATAAAGAAGGGCAAAAAATTTGAGAAAAGACATCAATTACCATGCAATAACCATTCATTGTGAGAGAAGCAATTACTTGCTAAAAATTGTCACCAGTCAACAAAATGGCAGACTGGGGTGCGGGTAGAGAACAAATTTTTCAGATTGCCAGATGTTCTGAAGATTTCTAATTAAATAAGGACCTGGCATACATTGAGCAATTGTAACTGCAGAAGGTCTCTAGCTGTGGCAAATTTTTTGCACATGCTAAAGCATTAACTGTGCAAGGTCTGATAAATGAAATATTAAATGCAAAGCAAACTCATAAGATTATTAAGAAAGCTAGTCAAATTGGAGCAACAAGATAGATGAAGGGTAGTCAAATAGTCAAACAAGCACCCTATTATTTTATTCCACCGCAACAGCACTTACAATTTGCAGCTGCTGCAGTCAACAAAGTACTCTCCATCTGACATATGGCTACAAAAAGTGATTATCCTATACTTCAAGCACGAGAGCTTGTTGACTTCATCATGTTCTATACATCCAAATATATAACTAGGTCCAACTTTCTTGGGCCGCAGCACTTCTTACATATTTCGGTGAATTAAATTCCAATCAATGTACCTTGCTATACATGCATAATATCTGTGGTTGTGTGCGCGTGTGCGTATATGTGTTTATGTACAGGTTCATGGATGCCCTTGCACATGGTTGTATTGTGGCAACAAGTGTTTTATAAGGTAAGAAATCAGTAGAAATATACTGGTATAAGAATATGCAAAAGCTGGGGACCAAGTAATTAAATGAATAAAAAACTTATATTTAATGGATAAAGCATGGTTTAAACTTCCCGTGAGGATTGAAAGCCAAAACTTAAGGGTCAAAATGGTTCCTGTAAACAGCAAGAAACACTAACAATAAACAAATAAATGCCTAGAGATTAACTTAGAAGAGGTACCTTAAGTGAATGATCAAATCTTGTACTCATTGATGCGCATCCATTTTGTAGCAGACCACTTGTTCCCTTTAATCACAGGGCACCCACCTGGAATTCATCAAGCATAAGAATACAACAAAAATAATTAGTCAGAATGAATGGGCACAGTCATCAAACAGAACTTACTTCACTTTTAATAAAGGTCTCTGTGATACTATTTTGATTTAAAAAAAAAAAAAAACACACACATAGCTCTTGGCTTAAGTTCTATAGAAGGAGTGCAAGTGTCAATTGGTGACTATGGGTCATGGCCATTTGAATGTAGCAAAAGATTTTCTCTTTGTATGGGGAAGGAGCACCTCTACAAGTAATATTGTTCTTCTCAGTCATTGACAGGAAGGTTCAAGAATTGAAAGAATATTCCATTGTGTCATCCTGAAGTGCCAAAAAGAGAGTGATAGTGAAGGTAGGTTGGCAATCTATCAAAATTGGTGCAGGGCATTGGTTGGAATAAGTAGAGAAGATGTGAGGAGATTACACTAGGATTAATGACTCCGAGAGTCGTTCTTTTCTTTCTTTCTTTCCTTTTGTTTTCTATTTCCATAATTTACATTTATGCCGTGCCTGCATATGTCGTCGATGGACAGTATATATAACACAAGGCTTGTGTTTGTGCTCATGCCCCCCCACTCCATAGTTACATGTTTACCTTCCTCTTGTTACAATAATTAAATAGTTCAGGTGTTCAAGTCTTGCTCAGGTAGTCACACTCGTGGATGCAGCTTTTATTGGCCATCCAAAAATTGAAAGAGTCCCTGGATTTTATCATTCCTGCCTGTACAAATCCTGAGAGACAGTTTTGAAATAGAGGGGCATCGCGGAGGTAATGCCAATTTTTCAAATTGTTAATTTGGAATACCAGGAAAGAAAGGTAACTAGACGTCAAATTAATAGACTAGAAGAAGTGTGCCTGAAGAATCATACAATCATAAGCTCGAAAGAAAAGATGTCGTTAAATACTAGGGAATGTAATTAACTCACCATGCAAACTTGATGGATCTATTGTAGCATCAGGCTTCGTACTCCAAAACAGCAATGCGTCACCCATCTTTGGCTTTACAGAGAGGCCTTTTTTCCCGCATTCAGATAACTCATTCCACCATGGTACAGAACTAAAATTTCCTTCTGCAGCAGGAAATACAGTCTCTCCACCTTCTTCAACATCTGAGCTGCAAAATGAAAGAACAAGGATGAAAAGCAAATTTCTAATAACAAGTTACAAAACAAATATGATGGGCAGGAGTACAAAAAAAAATTGTTGCCAATGCTAGGATAATTACTCTTACAGATACATCAGAACAGTTGCTATTCTTTGACCCCCATTTTTAGTGTTATGTTCGTCTTGAAAATAATCATAGTGTGGTTCATATTTCTGCCCCACTTCATAGTGAAGAACTTGAAGACCTTCTCCATGCTCTGCAAATCACTGCATTCACTTAGTACATCATGTATTATAATTAAGGAAGAAAAACCAGAATCAAAAAACAACAATAATAAATGCCATGTATGTTAATATGAACTAACAATGAGAGAAGTATAAATAACACCAAGTAATCACTGAACAAACAATAACCAACAAAAAGAAGCACCTACAAAAAGGTTGTATTTAGTGCACAAAGCTCCAGCTATTACAGGGTCTAGGGACCATATACTCTCAGATTGATCCCTTATGGAGACCAAGAAGCTATCCCAAATTTTAACCAGTGACCTCTAGATCATAATAAAACAATGTTGAGCATTGTACAAAGACCTGTCCTTCAAAAAATTAAAAAGCTTGAGTCTAAGTTTCCCTCTATAACCATCAAATTTAGGTTTTCAAGGAGGCATGCAACTTAGCTGTTTCTCCATTTACAAGGTGGATATTTATAAGTGAAGAGAGTGCATAAGTAATGTGTGTGTGTGCAGGCAGAGATGTGTGCCTGTGTGTGAGAGAGATTGTCTTTACTCTCATAAAGAATGAGAGAGATTACTCTAACAAAGAAGCCCCGTTGAGTAAAAAATTTCTTTGCACAGTTCTGCAATTGCTAACTTGTTCAGTCTATTTAACATAGAATATCCCCCCTTCTCCCTACCTCCCACTCTTTCCCTTCGTCCATGTTAGAACAGGTACATAGTTTGCGTCATGATCCATTATCCAATCAGTTGGCGATTGGCTCAACATTGAGTTCCCATTTTTAAGCTCATATCAGACAGTTAACCATTCAACAGATTATTCGTACATTAAATTGGAAAAGCTTGAACATCGCTTGACCCTTTTATTACTCTAGCTCAAACTTCACTGAAATATGTCATAATCAAGTCAGTCAAGACTCAAGAATGCCTGAGTTTTACCAAAAGTCAGTCTAAAACTACCAACAGTCAACATCTGTCAACATCCACCTCTACTATAATAGACAATGCTCCAACTAAAAACAGTTTGCTTGCCCATGTATTCCCTCAAGGATTTGGTCTGACACACAACGTCAAGCAGAACACCCTACTCTGCCCAAGGTCAATCCAAGTGAGTTTTTGGTTTAGAGAATGAAGATAAACATGTAATACCACATCAAAAAGCATGTCTAAGAGCTTCACGACGTTACAAGAGAGCTTTTTTGGCATGATTTGCCCATTGATATGCAAAGAGCACTCATAAACTTTGGAAACAAAATAAGGAAAATCTACTAATATTTCTTGATCTTGATAAGTTAGAAATTAAAAGAAGCAAAAGTAATGGTCATTGGAACCCATAGGAAAATGCATTTGTTGCATACCTACAGGTATGAAAGTGAAATCTGCAATTCTTTTCTCAATTTTTCTGATAATTTTATCTCGTCCTCTCTGTAGAAATGTCCCAGAGCTTGTTCGCACCCTACAAAGCAAAAAATGCATAAGTATGTCATTTAACCTGTTTCTGTAAAATCTAAAGTGAAAGCATAAAAAGGACAAAAGCAGTTGAGAAAAAAAATTAACAGCAGCATAGTCCCTTTTATGAATCATTAAATCTGTAGAAGAGTTCTATCAACACAAACCTGCTGTCCTTGCTCCTACCAGTTTCATTATCAACAACAGTTGATCTCTCCATGTGCGGCTTGGCAAGATTTATTAGGTACTCACATTCCTCCTTAGACTGCTCACAGAGTAAAATAAGTGTTTCAGGACTAATTAAGCAATATCACCCAATGACATATATATTTTAATTTTAAAGCAAATAAGGCAAATAACATTCCTACATATATGGTAAAAGCTCTCAAGGTTACATAGGAAGTCACACCTCAAAGATGGCATTTGGATATTAAAAATAAAATGAAAAGACTCCAGCAAGGTTAGTAATCATCTTCATGAGGGATAAAAAAAATAAATAAATAACAAAAATATCTTTTTCTTTTCTTGATTAAATTCAATTACGTAAACCTTGAGCAAGCAAGTTTAATACAAATTTAGGCTTTAATTTGAGTGTCAATCACTGAGTCATGAGGCATCCTAGTTTGATTAGAATTCCTTATTTTTATATTTTAAATTGTTATGATGAAGTTTGTTTAGAATTTAAATTACTCTTAGTTTATTAGAAGTTTATTTCTAGCTCAAATACATTAGTTCTTCAAATACTTGTACACAACTTTGGATCAATATTTTTTTTTTTAATGTATAGAATTCTCTCTTGAGATTCAATATTTTCAATTCTTAGAATAAAATAGGGTTTATTTTTCAATTCTTGGACTAGAATTGCCGCCTAGATCATTGTACCAGCCTACTCTTTCATACTTCCGAGCATCTCAAATTATGATGAGAGTACCCAAACTTCATCATCAACCATTCATTCATACAACCCATCAAATGTCTTAAAAGTGGTTTTCCATTCATCCCCTTGTCGAATTCTAATTTAATCATAGCCACTCCTAAGATCAACTTGCTAAACACAACAGCACCACTTAACTGATCAAGCATGTACCCTAGCCTCGTTATTGGAAATTTGTAGCCAATTGTAATCTTGTTGATGGCTTTGTTATCTACACACGTCCACCAAATCCCATCTTTCTTACATGTGAACAAAGCAGGCACAGCACATGGACTCATTCTCTGCTTATGTGACCCTTCTTCATTAATTCCTCAACTTTTTCTGACAAGACTTCGTTTTCCTTTGGGCTCATTCAGTAGTGTGGCAAGTTTGGCAAGCTAGCACCAAGAACTACATCAATGTAAATGTCGGATATCACACATAAGAGGTAGCTCATTAGACAAATTGTTGGGAATTACAACAGCAAAATCCTCAAGAATGGGTTACAATTGTACGAAATTGCACTCTCCATCGCTCCATCTCTATCACCTTTCAGTGTCAACGAATGAACTTACTTCGTCTCTTTACATTCATCCATGAATTTACTCTTATTGTTCTCTAGCTGCAGTAGTATTTTCTTCTTTTGGTCCTCAAGTTTTGGACTTATTTTTCCTCCAATAGGCACCTAAGTAAACTTCTCTCCTTCCTCACAGAAGGGGTTCTTTCTGCCTGAGCGTAGTACATTGATACCATACTGCTAAGGTGTCCCCGACAATATTTTACATGCATTCATATCAATTACATCACTGTTATGCTTGTTAGAGTATTAACAACGTTCATTGACCCGTAACTTCCTCAATCCAACCAATGCTATAAGATTTGAGATGTAGCTCCTAGTCAAGTGCAGTGTCTTTATAGTCACCTTGCTGATTGTTTTCTCTTGACTTCTCCATCTATGATCAAATCACATAAGTTCCCTT
This sequence comes from Tinospora cordifolia, assembly GCA_030144865.1. Taxonomy (NCBI): domain Eukaryota; kingdom Viridiplantae; phylum Streptophyta; class Magnoliopsida; order Ranunculales; family Menispermaceae; genus Tinospora; species Tinospora cordifolia. Next base: position 7,814 of record JAJIYU010005074.1, read on the forward strand.
TGCACCATACACAATAAAGCCTATGTCCTTGTACACCACTATGCTCCTCGTGAGAAATCATCAAATGCCGAATGACTCTCACAAAAACATCATCCTCAGTTACCTCATGATCCCAATCTTCATCCCTTTCTGGTGCACAAAACTCTTCCTTCTTTAACTCATCCTCATATTGCTCAACCATATTAACAATCTTCCTTTACAGACATTTATTAGACCCGTGACCTCACTCATTGCAATGACAAAATTTGATAGAAGCAGTTTTTGCATAAGGATTTATTTGGAAGATGCTAGAGTGATTCACTCAATGAGATCTCCATCGATATTTCTACCCTTTTGAGATCCATTGTATGTTGTACTACCAGGACTAGTGACTTCCTTCGCTTTCTTGGGAATCATCTTTCCAACTCCAACATAAGTTTTAAAATCCCTTGGCCTTTCATCGAATACTAACTTTGTGTCTTTGCCTTCATAGCCAAGTTCCTACCATCGTGTACATTCACAACCATTTGGATGCCAATCTTCTCCCAAATATTTGGTCTCAAACCATTCAAATACTAAGAAGCTTCCTAGGTCTCACTTTCTGAAAGCCAATTATTAGCTGTCAATCTAAAGAACTCAATTGTACACTCATGAACACTCCTTTACCCTGAATACAGTATTGATATGCATCAAAGATATACTGCTGATAGTTTGGAGGTAAAAATCTTCCTCACGGAAGTTATTTCATGCATCTCCATGAAGAGATTGGGTTTCTCCCTTCTCTCCTTCTTGTTTCTCCCAACATATCGCATCATATTGAAGCGCCTCCCTTTAACCTTTATTCAACTAACTTAACTTTCCTATCCTCAGAAATCTCAGTATCTTCAAAGAAACATTCAACTTCTATTTAGCCAATCAAGGAAAGCTTTAACATTGAGATCTCCACTAAAAGAAGGAATATCCACCTTTAATACTCATAATCTTTGTCACCATTTCTAGGATGCTCAACTCTTTCTATGAAATCATGATCATCACTTGAATCTTTTTAAAGCAAAGTTGGGGCAGATTCTCTAAAAGGATTTCAAATCTGCGGTCACCTAGCAAGGCATCTCCTTTGGCTATGGTATCCTCTATATATCTATTGCTATTGTCCCATCACAACAACGCTTGCTACTGATCTCTAAGTTCTGTCAGCTGCCATTCCATATTGCAAGTTCACTCCCCCTACTCTTCATTTGCTCTCCAAACATCGGGTGAACCTCATTCATCAATAGTAGGTACATTCGACATTGTCATTATGAACAAACTTTGGATCTCAATCAAAACTTTGATACCACCTAACACAGCATGGAAACACAAAAGTGTAGGCTAGAAGAATGATCTAGCCAATACAATTTTCTTCCATGATTTGAAAATATATTTTAATCTAATCCAAGAGTAGATGATATTGGATCTCAAGAGAATTATATATATTAAAAAAATATTGATCTAAAGTTATGTACAAAATAATTGAAGAACTATTGTACTTATAGACCTAGAAATAGACTTCTAATCAAATAAAAAAAATCAATGAAACTAGGAACAATATAAATTGTAAGTAAATTATATTATAACAATTCAAAAAATAATTATAAGGAAAATCTTAAATTGGAAACTGCAGAATTCTTATGAAATTAGAATGCTTCATCAAAGAGGAACAAGATATGTTTTAATTCACAATGACATTAATGGAGATTCTGCATAAGTTGTGAAAGAGCTGGAAATTTACCAGTAGAAATATTAACATAAAACTTGAGCACATACTTTGATATAAGCATATAAACAAATACCTAATAATAATAAATAAAGAAGAGTCATAGGCAAGAAATACTGCATGCAAAGTGTTCTTCTGGACCAATTCCGTTCGATTGTCCTCCAAATGAAAATTGTGCTTCACTCCCATTTTGAATTATTCATAATATTGTGAACTTCTCCAACAATTAATAAAGCACAGCTAATCCAATGGAAAAATAAGAATAATAACAATAACATGACTGTTTTCCCTTTAAGCACGGACAAGTAAACAAATTAACCACCAAATTGTTACCACAGATTCACAAACTGCATCTAATATCTATAACATCCATGAACATCATATCCTATCAACATTACGTTGAGTTAGGCATATGATTTCGAAGATCTACAAAACCCAGGAATAGAAAGAGCAACAATAACCCAGACTCTTACAGAACTAACCAAGTAAAATCTCAATTCTGCTCAAAAAGAACTCGATCTATCTTTCCATGATCAAGAAGAGAATTATAAAGAGAAAACCATACAGGAACGGAACAAATACTAACCAGGAAATTGTGATAAACGAAGGCTCTAGGTTGCCATGAAATAATTTCCGTCCACTGATCCCCCCTCTCCTCGAATTCATCAGTTCTGCAACACAAGAAACAAAACAAAGCAAAATAGAAAGATCATCCACCAAGAATTTCATTCAGTAAAATTCAGATCATTCCATAACATTTGACCAGAAACTTTTTAAAAGTATTAAAAATAAAAAACACCTGACTGAGGTCTTGTGAACGAACGAGCTGAGATCGTTCGCTTTAGGAGCGTCGTCGGTGCGGACCGGAAGAGAGAGGATTCCGAGAGCAAGAAGCACGAGGAGAACGAACGACAACATGAGAAGCATTGCCAGCACGAGCGTGAACGAAGACGATCTCCTCCCATGCGTCCGTGAATACCTCCCGCCTTTCGCCATTGCCGGAGCTTCGAAGTAATCGCAGTCGCGATCGCAATCGCAGAAACTTACTAGATCCTTGAACAACAAGATCTGGTTACTTGTACAGCCGACGAGAATGCAAGTCGGAGAGAGACGAAGGGAAACAAAATTTTATTCTTCTTTTATTTTCTTCTGATTTCTGTGTGCGGGATCGGGAGTTTGGGAACTACAAGAAAGATTGAAGGTCGCATCTTGTAGGTCAAATGTCCGTATTGACCTCACCTTTTGTAAACCGAAGAAGATCGAGTTTGGATTCTGGCGTTACGACGTGCATGCAGCACTTCACTTCCGCGCGTTATTTGGGAAAGTCAAATTAAGGGCATTTTAGTCAAGTTAGCTGCTGAGTTGATACAGCAGTCTCCGGGTTCGGGAATTTTCTGCTCCAGTGACCGTGAGCAAAATGCCAAAATTTAGTCCGACGTTTAGCCATTCAAATGGCTTTTCGTCAAAGCGCATGGCAAGTTAGTTTATGCCTCGATGTATATTAGCTGGCAGAAAGAACTTGATTGGCATTGGTGGAAACGGTCCGTCAGGTCCACATAAACTAACTTCTATTTTTATTTTAATGGACGGATTACATGCTATCTATAAACAGTTACAATACTTAAAAATTTAAATTAATGTCACCTTACCAAAAAGTTGGTGAAAATATTATGGTCAATGACCAAAAAAAATCCAAGAGAAATAAATGGTTGCAATTTTTCAATAATAATGAGTTTGAAATAATATGTTCACTCTATTAAAAAGGACCTTAAAAAAATATTAATCGAAAAAATCATGGGGTGCAAGCAGAAAAGAAAACGAGATTATTTAAATAAGACGCGATTTATGAGGTAAAGCTCAAGACAATAAATACGAAAAGATTTTGAAAAATCTATGAGACATCCTGCGGAGGGTCTCCATTCGTTTGGTTTTCTTTGTTTAAGGAAAAGGAAGTTCAAAAACAATGAAAAAAAAAAATTAACAAAAGTGGGCGACGATCTTTTCCACAATGTGTCACTGCGTGCTCAAGAATATTTCATAGGGCATAAATTTGCTGAAGAAAATTAAGGTTCACACCACCCGAACCATCAACCTGTATTATTCTGTTTGAATGCCCGGGTTTCATATGGTATACTTCATTTGCATTTCGCTTTTGAATGATAATATTCTATTAGAAAAGTGAATACTAAACTACTAAATATTCCCAAACAATGTACAATTGAAGAAGTATTTCGTCAGTTGTAACTCAAGCCTTCATCCGGTTGGATTTTATCATTAAGAGTATCAAAAACAATACCTCATGAACCTTTCTTTGTTTGCCCCACGGATATGCCATCCCAGAGAAAAAAGAGTTTTCTACATTGGAGAATCTTAACTTACAGTTTAAATGAAGGCTACATGACGAACCCAAGAAAGCCAATAAAGAAAAACAAACCAGGGACCAACTTGCAAATGATTTTAAAAGTCAAACGTTCTGTCAGCTAATCATAGGCCGCAAGGAAATGCTCCACAACCTGTTTGCTCCTCTTCTTATTTTGGCATTTATTGTTTCAAAAGAAACCTACAATACCAAAAACAAATTGGTGCTCAGTGCACATGGACAAGTCTTTGGAACAGAGGAAAAGAAAATTCATAACACCGCACCTTATCAGAAGACAAAATGAGGTTTCTCTATTGCTTGGAGTTTATCAAATTTCTGATCACATACGGCAGGATACCACCATGATCAAAGTATGCCAGCTCCACCTACGATTAGTAACAGTATCATATGCAGATGAACATGGTAACTTCAGATACTGTGAAGGGCATAACGTGGGGGGAGAAATTACTGTGATTGTTTACCTCAGTATCAAATCTGATGGTACACGTAAAGGACTTTCCGCTGTCTGTGACCACGACAACATCTTGCCCAGGTCTTATCTCACTCACATTGCTTGGGAGGTCTATGCTGTAGCGCTCATAGCCAGACAAACCAAGAGTCTCGGCATCTTCACCTAGCTTGAAACATAAGGGAATAATACCCATGCCCACCAGGTTACTGCGATGAATCCTCTCAAAACTCTTTGCAATTACTGCTTTCACACCCTGAACACAACATAAAGATGCATATATCAGTGATGAATCAACAACATGATGAGAAGGAAACAGAAACAGAAAAGAGAGAGAGAGAGAGAGAGAGAGAGAGAGAGAGAGTACTAGCAGCATTGGGCCCTTAGCAGCCCAATCTCGTGAGCTTCCACTTCCATATTCAGCTCCAGCTAAGATGATGGTGTCATGTCCCTCACTCTTGTACCTCTGTCAAAAAATAACAGAAGAGAAATTGAAAGCCAGACTTGATCTGCAGCTGAGTCTATACCACTAGTTGTTAACATGGATTATACTCAACACTGGCACAATAACCTTAAACAAACTAACTAAAGAAGACTCTGAGCCATGAACAATTTAGTCTAAACAAGTTAATAAAATGATCAATCATATCGTGGTAGTCTATTTTCCATGAACCTTGCTAGAACTCAAGAACACAATTATTATCTCTAAAGTTATTAATAAACAAAGTGTTAGAATGCTTTTCAGCTCAGAAAGTTGATAAATCAGAATTGGTTGGTTTAGGTGTTGGTCCAAGTTCAGAATTTATCCCTTTTTTGGTCCTCATTGGCGGAAACAGATTCTGTCCTTGTCTATTAAAAAGGAAAAAAAAATGGTTTAGATCTCTCTCTACGCCGCCGGTAGAAAAAAAACCCATGACATAATGAAAGAAACAATGGGTCGGCATCTCGCATGCACACTGGCAGGCAAATGTCAATATAGGCAAATATCTTGCCTCTCTATAACGAGATAGCATGTTGTGGACAACACGGCAGAGAAGAAAAGAAGTCCATACCATGGCTGCATCAAAGACAGATAGTTTCTCATTTGTTGGAACATGAATTGTTTTGGGTCCAACTTCTCCCTTCAAAAACTTGTTCACAAGGCGAATATTGGCAAAAGTACCCCTTGCCATCACCTCATCATTTCCCCGACGACTCCCGTAAGAGTTGAAGTCCCTCCTATCAACGCCACGTTCCATGAGATACCTGGCTGCAGGACTGTCTTTATGAATGCTACCAGCAGGAGAGATATGATCAGTAGTAATGCTGTCTCCAAAGTTGAGCAAGCAGTAGGCATCCTTCACGCCATGTGGACCAGGTGGGAACATTGTCATATTCTTAAAATATGGAGGATCGTGAATGTAAGTTGATGTTGGATCCCAGGAGTAAAGAGTGCCAGACGGCACCGATAGATGATTCCACATGGGATTTCCTTTGGTTATTGCTTCATAGGTCCCCTTAAACATGTCGGGTAGGACACTTGATTGAACAACCTGTAGAACATAAAAGGAAAAATGGTGTGAAGTGATTCAATTTTGATGTTGACATTTATTTAAATTCAAATTCAGAGAAAACAAAAAGTTACATCAGATATTTCTTCATTGGATGGCCATATGTCCTTGAAGAATATCTCCTTTCCATCCTTACCCACACCTATGGGCTCTCTTTCAAAATCAATATCAACCTGCAGGCTAATGCATGCGTTACCCAAGAATTGTGAAAAACCTAACAAAAATTTAAAAAGAAGCTACACTATAGAGTTTTAGAGCACTTTAATAAGTTATAACCGGAAATTTGCATATATGGAACGTCTGATAGTAGGTTAATACCAATAGGCTGGAATTGTTACCTAAATCTGTTTCAACATTGAATTTCTGGTGAAAAGATCACATTGTACATGTTTCTTTCACGAGAATCACAAATTATCCAATCAACAAAAGGAAAAAGAAATATAGACTCTGTAACACTAAAAGCTGAAAATGAGATACAAAAAATTCATACAACAATTTTGTAAGTACTAACAAAAAGAGGAAAACCACTAAGTGTATTATTTTATTGCAAAATGGGAATTTAGAAGTTGATATAATATCAGAGCTGATTGGCATATGAAATGAGTAATCTGTATGTAGACTTGGGTCTGGAATGGTATTAGGCTATTTAGCTGGCAGCTTGATGAGTACTTCATTTACTTCACTTTTTTCTTTTCTCCTTTTTTTTTCTGAGTAGATCAGATAGTTCTATCACTCTATTTACTTTGCTTATGATTATTAATATCATCACCTTATGTTTTGTCTCAAAATAAAAGTTAATATAATCTTAAAATGTCAGAATAATAGCAAGATAAGAGTAGTACAGGAGAAAAACTGCAACCACTGTTTGCACAATGGCTGAGAGATTGAAAGTTGATAAACATCAAATTCTAGGAAAAAAAAACAGTATAAAGGCAAACAAGAAAAATTTGCAATTAAAAGATTAGTTATTTGTGCAGCAATGAAAATGTCACATAAAGCAGCAGAGGATATACCGTTCCAGCAAGGGCAAAGGCGACCACAAGAGGAGGGGATGCTAGATAATTTGCCCTAGTTAAAGGATGTACACGGCCCTCAAAATTCCTATTACCAGACAACACAGCTGCAGCCACTATGTCTGCAAAATAACACAAACATCCAAACATATCCTAAGAAAGTACAAAAAAAAAAAAAAAAAAAAAAAGCAAACATGTGAACAAGCAAATATAATGTCCACCACCATAACTATCAATTCGCCAGAAAAGAATTAAATAAATAAATAAATAAACTTCAAATTAGAGACACCTACCATTTTCAGAAATTACAGAAGCCACAGCTTCATCCAGATCTCCAGAATTCCCGATGCAAGTGGTGCACCCATACCCCACAATGTGAAAGCCGAGCTGATTTAGGTACTTCTGCAAGCCACTGCAAAGGCAGGGATATCATTTACTCAAAAAATAACTCCAACAGTCCAACCAAAAAATGTGCTCATTCCACCTATGAATTACCTCTTTTCCAAATACTTTTTCACGACTCCAGAACCAGGGGCAAGACTCGTCTTAATCCATGGTTTCACCTGATATTAGACCAACCAGGTACTAAGTGAGATTTATCCAAAAGAGTCATAGAGAGTACAAGCAAGATGAAAGAGGAAGTACTTTAAGCAAAAAGTGAAAAAGCACTTAGAATTTCAGATTTGTTGGCTTGCTCGCACACCGGTACTCAGTTTACACAATGCCAAAGACATTAAGTTGGTGACAATTTTGCATATATTTCTACCAAATCCCATCTCTTCTTATATGTATTCGGGAGAACTATTTGGCTAGGTGCCAGTTCACCACTAAAGATGCTACTAATTTGGCCAAACAACATAACATCCTCAGCAAAACACAGTTTCATGAATAAAAGAAAAAGTGAGCACAACGTCTTAAAAGGCAAATTACCTCTAAGCCTAGCTCACAGGCTTTCTTTGCAACCAAAGCAGCCCCAAGCATTACACTGGGATTTGAGGTATTTGTGCAGCTAGTGATTGCAGCTATAACAACATCACCATGTTTAAGCTTTGCTGGTGTTCCATGAAATGAAAACTCCACTACTTTACTTTGAGTTTCTTTTGGTACCGCAAATCCCTATTATGATAAAAAAGAAGTATAAAAGAAAATAAGCCAAACATAGACAAACTAGTGTAAAAGAAAATAAGCCAAGCATAAACAAACTTAGAGTTTAAACATAAGCAACCAACTATTTAGCAAAGCTTATTGATATCAAATTGATTAGATGCATAATTTGACCTCAAATTGATCAAATGTTTTTAAGCATGAAGAATGCTAAATGGTGAACGTAGCATATAAACATTACGAACAATTATGCACTATTTTGATGCCAAAAGAAGATCTCTAATAATTTTACCTAAGGTTAAAAATTTTTCCCAATGAAATTATCATTATGCTTCAAGGGAGAGCAGAGCCCAGTCCATGACCTATAGGAGTTCCTAAAGAAAAGTTGGAGTACTGGGTCTATCATCATGCTTCAGATTTCCACACACACAAACACAAACGGAAAGACTAGGATAGAGAAGAAAAGAAATAGCCAATTTGTCTGTAGCCTGTATTCCACCACCACCGGCACCACCACCCATAAAATAAATAAATAAATCAAAAAAGAAGGGATATTACCTGGAATTTTCTTTTGCCCTTTCTTTCTAGGTGCTCATTACTGATAAGTCATAATATATAGGTTGGCACATCCACAGTTGATGCATAAAATATCATTAGACCAAAAACACCACCAACCACAAAATAAGGCAGCAGCTTAGGATACTAGAGTTAAAAATATCCAAGAAAATTAAAATATTTAACCCACATAAAGATTCTCATCGAATGTGAAGAAATAAGTTTCAATCTGACAAGAAAAAATGAAATTGAAACAAACTTTCCTCAAAAGTTCATAATTTAATGTCTTCATTCTTCAATGAATCCCTTCAATGGTCTTGAAATAGGTCTTTAATATAAATTACATGACTACAAACTCTTTCATAAATGAAAAACTAACCTTTTAGGCTTTACATGCCGCATCCTTCCTTTAATTTATTATAATACATATCTTAATCGTTAATTAGAAGACCGAAAAAATCAAAAGAAAGAGGAGAGACACAGGAGAAATAGCACGTCAATAAGTGAATATGAAATCTAAGAATTGAGTTAGCCTTACAAAAAACAAATTACACTAATAACATTGTTGATTATAAAAAAGCTGATTGAACTACAAAATCTCAATTATGACTCACTTAACTTATGGTGGATTTGGGTGGTGTAGTATCTTTTAGGTGAACTTCAGAATCCCAACTAAGTCCTGCCTTTTGAATTTTTTTTTTTTTTTTCATTTTGTTTGGTCAGTCAATCATCCAGCTCCCATTCCAAACAAATTGCATGTGAATATAGAAAGTAAGACATCCAAGCATGAACAGATATTTCATACGACGCACACAGTCTTCATTTTGATCTTCTACATAAAATTAAGCAAAATTCAAAAGAAATATGAAGATTAAACAAAGAGATTCAAAGTTAAGCAGAAAGCAATATTCACTAACAATGCTCATATAATTAAAAGAATAGTAAGCAAGTTTCAAAAATATAACAGAACATCACCAGTTCACCAATGAATTTACAATTTATAGATAATAAGTATACCAGGCCAAAGAAAAGTCCACATAGAAAGAACATGCAGCATAAATCTTGGAATATGGGAAGGTAGCTAAATCCCAGGAAAAAAAAAACTCACACTTGACATTAGTTTGTCTACAATGAATTGCAGTAACGAAAAACATAAGAATTGAAAAATGAACTAAAATGTGAAAAGAACATATATTCATGACTAATGAAATAGAATAAGAAGTAAACAAAAAAATATATACCTAGGTAAAATAATCAAATAAAGATTTTGAAGAAAAGGTCTACAAAGAATGTTATAGCAAAAAAGATGGTGCAAATTTGACATAAATAAGTTTTAGGTGATCTTTCCTAAGAATAATAGATAAGTGTATAGACATAACATACTTCACAAGTACAGTGCAGTTGACAAATTACAAAAAGTAGAGGGTAAAGTGAAAAGGTCTGAGTCCCACATTGGTTACTAACTATGAAGTATAATTGACCACCACTGGTTACTTATGCCATTAAGTATGAAATATAGCCTAAAGCATTAATCAAAAGCAACAAATAATTAACAATCTAGAGACTAAAATATAGAGGTGTTCTAGGATGCTACCTTAAATCCAACTTTGTTGTCTAAGCAAGCATGCCAATCAACTTTCATGTCTTTTAAAGGAACTCGGTCATGAGGCCTGAAACATCATGAACCACAGTAACAGTCAATTGAAACAGAAACTGAGAAGGGGCGTTGATGATGAAAAAGATACCCCTCGAGACAAGGAAACACACACCAAGTTCAAGAAACCTCACCTCTTAGGTCCGGATACACAAGGTTCCACATACTCCAGATTCAACTCCAGATAAGTAGAGTATACCCTCTCTGCTTGTGGCTGAATTTGTATTACACAAGAAAATTCGTTCAGATTTCATGTGTAACAGCATGACAGAAATGCCAACAGGAATTTTAATTATGAAGGAAGAATAAGTATACCTCATTGTAGTCCACAAACATCTTATTGGCCCTTAGATAGGATTCTATCATAGAAACCTACATTTTGCCAAAATGAAAGATAATCAAGAGCAAAGACACACGTACACATGCAAAAATAAAATAGAAGAGCTCTTGTATGAAACCATGAGGTCCATGACTCACAGTTTCGTCACTTCTGCCTGTCAGCTTCAAATATTGCAGAGTAATATGATCCACAGGGAAGAAACCCATAGTTGCTCCATATTCAGGAGACATATTGGCAATGGTAGCACGATCGGCCAATGACAATTCCCTCATGCCTTCCCCTGTAGACAAGTATGAAATACTCAACCTAGTTCAAATCTTCCAGAGGATGGACAGAAATGCAACAGAGGATAGCCAAAATACCTCAAAACAAAAAGAATAAAAGAGAATTTCAACATAAACATATAAATACAATTTACCATAGAATTCCACAAACTTTCCAACAACTCCATGCTTCCGAAGCATTTGGGTGACAGTCAAAACCAAATCAGTAGCCGTTACACCATTCTTCAGTTTTCCAATTAATTTGAATCCAACCACACCAGGTAGTACCATGCTCATTGGCTGTTTTGGAAAATATACAGCATGCAAAGAATAAGCAAGTACTTAATGCAAAGCAGAAATTCAATAAACATGACGTATACATTTCAATTTAAATGATGTATGTACTTCAAATGCTATACTTTATGAGCAAACAAGAAATTTCGAGAAATATTAAAGTAAAAAGACCAGGCAAGAAGGATGGTAAAATGTAAAATACACATGTTCTTCCTTTTATGCATTCTTCTGCTTAGCTTATTATAAGAAATATATAGGCATGGAGACTCTGTAAAATAAAAGTAAAAGCATGACTTCCTATGGAAGTTTTATTTACTTGTCCAAGCATTGCAGCTTCTGCTTCAATCCCACCAACTCCCCAGCCAGCAACACCCAAGCCATCGATCATAGTTGTGTGAGAGTCGGTTCCTACTACACTGTCGGGATACAGAACACCCCCTGAGTTAAACACGACACGACCAAGGTATTCAAGATTCACCTGGAAGACAATGTTTGAGACTCATTTTCATAACAGAAAATTTTCAGGCATGTAATAAATCTGCTGTGAACAGTATAATATTGGCTGTATAATAAACTACTACTACCATGTAGACATAATTTCTATTACCTGATGAACAATTCCAGAGCCAGGAGGAACAACAAGCATATTGTGGAATGCATTGGATCCCCACTTTAAAAAACCAAAACGCTCATTGTTCCTTCGGAACTCGAGTTCCATATTTAGCTGCACTGCATTTTCTGATCTAGCAACATCAACTTGCACTGAGTGATCAATAACAAGGTCTACAGGAACCTACAAAGAAGAAGGCTTCTCCTCTTAGATTTGAATTTATCCATGGCATCCAAATGCAAGAAAATTGACGTCAGAGGCCAACACAAACAGTAGAAACACTACTTACCAACGGATTAATCTTGTTTGGATCACTTCCAAGTTTGTTCATGGCGTCGCGCATGCTTGCAAGATCAACCACAGCAGGAACACCCGTAAAATCCTAAAACAAGAAGAATTACATGATAATCAAATAACATATCTTCCATACTGCGTGTGAAGTCACGCAAACAAAGCAGTTAACTCAACTAAGCCTTTTCATCCACTTTATTAAATGTTAAGTTAGTAGTTCAATCCATGAACTAAAACTACATTTTTTAAAAGGCGTTTTTACCTGGAGAAGCACCCGAGCAGGCTTAAATGGAATCTCGACCTGTTTCGGTGAAGTATTTTCCCAGTCAATGATTTTCTCGACATCCTTCGACTTAACTTGAAACTCATCACAGTTACGAATCGCAGATTCCAGCAGAATCCTGATCGAATAAGGAAGTCTATCTGCAAGATCACCATCAAAACACCAAAATATACTCAAAACTCCACCTTATTCATTGAATCAACTCCTCCAAAACCAAAACACATATAAAATCAAACCACTCACCAATCCTCGAATCGTTCAGAGCCGGCAAGCTATAGTACTTCCCGAACTCGCCGCCTCCAGGTTTCTCCAGGCTCTTCAATATGCTATCGTAAATGTTCCTCGAAGCTGAAAAAAACCATTAAAGCGACGTAAATAAGCTAATTACTAGATCTGATCAGCTTTATAACATTGACGACATTCAGTGTCGCATCCAAAGCAAGAGTTAATCGATTGATTTTACCCATAGTGAGGAAGATCCGGCGGCTTTCGCAGTTTTCGATCGCGGCCGACAAAGATCTGTAAGGAAGTCGTTAAATGAGAAGAGAGACCGCTAATGGAGAGGTACGACTTGGCGAAAGAGAAAAATGAATAAGAAATTAATGGGGAATTACAGTGCGGTAGGTAAAACTTATAGTAGATCTAGAAAGAAGAACGCGAAATATAGAATGTGGTGCGGTGGCGCGTGGAGGAGAAAAAAAAAAAAAAAAAGGAAGGATCCAATAATTGCTCGGAAATACGAAAATTAAGATGATTTTGGCTTCCTTGCATATTCTGTCCACTTTGTCGCCTGTTAGAAATCCGAAGATTTAATTTTATTTTTTTTATTTTTTTATTTTTTGGTTGCCTCCGTGGATGGGATCCCGTGGCCGCCACGACTAAGAAGCATTTCAAAATATGAAGTAGCAAAAAGTCTTAGACCCACCATTAATTTTGTGTGTTCTTGCCAGGACCTTCCACCTAGTTGGTGAGACGCGAGGCTGGAGTGGTTAGCCTTTATCGATAGAGCTATACGAATTTCTCTCAATGGTGCTATTTTTTTATTAAAATACTAAAATTACTTATTATATATCACTTGTAAAAAATTAAACAAGTAATTAAACTTAAATAAAAATAATAAGGATAAATTTCTAAATAAATGACATAAATTTTTTAATTTTTAAAATTGTTATATTTCCTAAAATAACTCCTTCAACCCTATAGTTACCAAAATATTATCTTTTTAATCATCAAAATCATCTTCACAATTCCTATTTTCTCTCAATTTCCTAAATAATTCACATTTATGTATAAGTAATCAATTGATCTTCAAATTTGTTGCTATTTATTATTTGTTCTTGACTTGAAAATGAATAAATAAAGAAATATTATAATTTGATTAATGATTTATTCAATTAATTTGTAAAAATACATTAAAAACATTTGCCTGTATTTTTAAAATTTTAAAATTTTAAAATTTGCTTTATAAGTTTTGAGTTTTACTTTTATTTACTTTCATCTATATTTTAAAATAATTTTTGTGATATTAATCTCATATAATATAATTTATTATTTTAAATTTTATTTTAACAAAAAATAATTACAACCCTCGTATATGTAAGGGCCATCTATTACATTGTTCAATAGATTTTCTAAACGCTCAATCTATTATTTATTTTAGAGAACGGATGCTATGCAGCACGGTGCAATTCTCCTATCATTTTCAATTTTGTGTCTTTTTTTTTAAGTGTTGTTATAGCAACAATCGCTATAACTATCCATAAGTTTTTATAAGTTTATTTTTATTTAAATAATAGTTTAAATATTTCAGTCATTTATATAAATTATATTTCTTTTTAAATATATATATATATATATTTTAAATTAATTAATAACTACATTATTTCAACAAATTTATTTTTACTAAAATAAAAATATTTTTTAAGTATATAAATAATTACATTTAATTTTTATTCATGTATAGATAATTTAAATTATATATTATAAAAAATATATATTTCATAACTTAAATACTATAAATAGTTTTAATAATAAGTTTATAAGATTATAAATATTATACAGTTCATATTAATAAATTATGCGATTTGTAAAAATATCTTCATAAATAATAGTTTAATAAATTAATAGTGTGACAAGAGCATCAAACTCTGGTATAATATAATTATTAAAAATATCCCGACAAAATTATAGATTTGCAATTTTATTTTATAGTTTTTTAGTTTACAGAGCATTTTTAAGGTCCAAAACTTTGTTAAAAAAGCATGTGCACAGTGGCAGCAATAATTCCCGATTTACCACTTCAGTTTGGCATAGTTTTTTAGTCGTTTTTGCATTTGTATTCTAGTAATGGTAAATGAGTGAAGGTGTCGGGCCGCTACCCAATGGGGAGGAGCGTGCCAAGGTGTTGATGTATTGATTTATGTGCAGTTCTTATGCTAATCCTAATGAAATAATATAATTAAATACAAGTAAAATTCGTATAAATAATAATAATAATAACAAAAATAATAATAATAAAAAAAACCAAAAAACATCGACCATGAACAAACTGTAGGAAACTGATTGAAAGCATATGGATTCCAATAAGTGTGAAGCAATTGATATTAACATTGCTATTATTGTAAATTTAAATCAAACAAAAAAGTAAAATAGAA
>JAJIYU010005075.1:0-23040 GCA_030144865.1 Tinospora cordifolia
AATCTTATTTTTGTGAACAGAGCATAATAAAATAAATATTTCATTAATAATTAAACATTCCATCAGCATGACATCATAAATCAATATTTTCATAGGTGAAAACAATGACTGACGATTTCTGATGTAGAAGATCGTACAAGACGCAACTACAGAGCATACTCTCTCGATCATAAATAATATAAATTAAAAATAAAGGAAAATCTTTCACAAATTAATTAGTTAATAACCTTGCATATTTCTAGGTATTCAAACATTGCAAACATCACATATTCAGCATTAAAATTCAAATAATACTAGAGAGTAGAGTAATCACTTCCACCTCAGTAGTATTTCTCTGAATACTTATAGTATTATCTCAACTTGTTTCGAGTCTTTGACCAACAGTCTTCAGGATCTACGTTTTGAAAATGTGATTTAATCGATGCCCATGAATAGTACCGTATGAACAGTGTTAAATAGTAACAGCGAACAGTACCGTATATATGAACAGTAAACTACGTATGCGTACTGAAATGAACAACGACATTTCCAATCTTAAATAGAGACTAGAGCAAAGTAATTATACCTGCTTTGATCAGAAAAACCCTCTAATTGCTTCAAAATATGTACCTAACAGTAGATCTTCACTACTGCTATGCAGAAACTAGGGTTTTCCCCTTTCTACTACTATATTTGCTATCTAAAACAGCTGAAGAACAAGAGAAGAGAAGAGAGTAAGCAAAGAAATTCTTTCTTTCTTGCTGGAATGAATTTTCAGAATGAAGGGGGGGGGGTGGTTTATATAGATTTTTCTGGCAGAAAAAGACGAAACCGCACAATTACAAATAGTTTGTTACTGTAGCTACAATGCCTGTTACTGTAGCTACAATAACCACCGAACCTTATTTTGTCTGCCGATAAAATAGTGACCGTATATTTGAACAGTAAATTTTTATAATATATGTTTTTTTAACTCAAATTCCGGGTATTACAACACTAAAATTGTAGGTATTACAAATTTGGTCAGCTGTTGTATCATGCATATGGCGCAAAGTCCTCACAATGCCCAAAGGTTGATCATGTTTTTCAATAAACACATAACCTCCCAAATTAGGATCAAATTGAGGAGTTTTTTAAAAAATATGTCAATCCTCGGACTAAGATCAAACAAGAGAGGTATTAAAATTGAAAATATATCGGTGGACTACTAACGACACCTCAATGTTGGTAGCCCTAGAAAGTGAATTATTATCTTAATTGTGTTCATTATGTGTGGTCAACAATAATAACTTATACAATGTATTAATTATCGCATGTAAGAGTATCATCATATCTCAAATATAAATTCATATTTCATGGCAACATAACATGCTTCATTGCTTATTCATAATACTAAATAGTGTGTAATCAATACTAATGCATCTCAAGGACATTGTCACATGAACCTTAATCCCATCACAGTCTCTACAATTTCCCATATTATTTGATTCATTTGACAAACATGATACACTACCACAGATTATTCATTGAGACCAAGTATAGTATACACACATATAAACATGTAACCAAACACTCTAATCATCCTCAGAAGTCTATTTTGTAGTCCATGCCTGCATACACAAGATTAGAGAGGAAATAGTAGATAAACAATGGTTACCCACTTCACAATGCTCGAAAAGGCTAGTGAGTGTTTGACAACATCACTCCATAATCAGTGCACCTTTTGTCACATCTATGCTTACACAAACACTGGTTTCTAGTGTGTGACTTTTGCATCAAAATGTTGTTCTAAGTCAAGGTGTTACTTTTTTTTTTTTGCAATTGGTCCATAAACCATTTTTGGACCTTTAGAATCCACCATTGGGTTCCTTAAGGTTCAGCCAAATTAGATGCAACAAACTTAGAATAGTTTGCAAATCTGTCCTTTTGTGATGAGTTAGTGTAGTACACTACTATGCGCTATGTGCACAAAGTAGTGCATTGATTCTTCCTTCAATGTAGGACCTTATCATTGCTGGTCATACAAGTTCTATGAGTCATTTTGTTTGTCTCTCAGTGTCTTTTCAGACCATAGTGATTTGGTCATTTGATTCTTAAAGTTTTAAGGTCAAATGGTGGATTTTCCTTTGTTGATCAAAGAGTTAACAATAATAGTACATATGTTGTGACCCTGTTTTTGAATACTTGGTCCTCACATTTCACGTCACCATTTTCTACCATTCTTGTTGTATTTTGAAAACAACAATTGGTACAATCTAATGGTATAATAGTAATGGTTTAACATGCCCAATATAAGCTTTAAAAATAAGCCCAAAGTAGGTTGGTCACTATGTTTCAGATGCTCAAATTTGGTTGTTTAACTGCTCCACTTTGCGAGCTCGACTTGAAGTTTGTCAATAAAAAATGTATGCAATTCTTGTAGTGTTGTGATCATGATTAAGGCCACAATTGAGTGTTGTGAATAGGTGTGGTTTGGTCTAAGTTCATCAAGAACATTTCCCAGTGTTAATGGGATAATGATAGTTTTGTCATGAACATTATGTTCATGACTTAGTCCCTTTCAACTTATGTGAGAACATCGATGAAATAAGTTGAGAAATACTTGAAAGTGGGTCTTGCTTGCTGGTTTTAATCTTTTTGAGGCTCATTAACGCCTCTCCCACTCATAGGATTGAGAATCTCATTGTCATATATTTCTTTTACAACCCGAAGTTTAGTAGGTCAATGATGATAGTTGTAGGTTGTATCTATGACCAGAGAAGGTGCTCTAACCAAGAAAATAGGCTCTGTGTTGTTTGGGTTGTGCATGCTCATGGAGAAGAGTATCAACTAGCCATTTGTTGCAACTATCCACATTCAACAATTTGGAAAGTGTCCAATAGCCTAACGTTACAATTTTTTACTCTTCCAAAGAGCTCAAAATCCAAGCCAAGCTTTCCAATGGTCAATGAGTGTCAATTGTGCTCTTTGGTGAGCATCCACATGGCACATAATAGATCTTTGGATTGGCAAGAATCTTGATGAATGTAACTATCTCGAAAAAAGATGTTTTTGGGAAATTGGTCCTAGTGTAGCACGTTGCATTGCACTGTCTTGCCCATTTTACATCGATGCAACGTGTTGCATGTATGTATGCGCACGCGCGCGCGCGCGTGTGTGTATCGAACATTTGGAGATGAAGTTTGATGACTGATTTGATCATTTTGACTTCAAAATAATTTTTCAAACATCTTTTATGTTTGTTTAACATTGGTTGTGTTGACCAATTCTTAATCATGTTGCGTGTATGTATGTATATATATGTGTGTGTGTGTGTGTGTAGTATATATATATATATATATATATATATATATATATCGAACATTTGGAGATGAAGTTTGATGATTGATTTTTTCATTTCGACTTCAAAATAAATTTTCTAACACCTTTTATGTTTGTTTAACATTGGTTGTGTTGACCAATTCTTGATCATGTTGCATGTATGTTATATATATATATATAGGGTTAACAGGCTTAAAAATCCCATCCTTTCATAATTTTTGCAAATATATCCCAATATTTC
Organism: Tinospora cordifolia; assembly: GCA_030144865.1. Lineage (NCBI taxonomy): Eukaryota > Viridiplantae > Streptophyta > Magnoliopsida > Ranunculales > Menispermaceae > Tinospora > Tinospora cordifolia. Next base: position 3,542 of record JAJIYU010005075.1, read on the forward strand.
ATTTTTGGCAAAAAGATACGAACCTATCAATTTGATGGAAAATTGTATCCAACGATTGAAATCAAAATTGAATGGCTATTGTGGAGACTAATAATCAGCTGATGTGGCAAAGTTTAAATGACATGGCACCATTACATATGATATTACATCCACATCATCATCACCAACATGTTAAGTGAAACAAAAACTAATTAAAAAAAAAAAAGAACAAGCAAAAATTGAATGGAAAACGCAGAGAAGGAAGGGCAGAGCTTGATCTTGGCAAGAAGCGTGGGAGGAGATGATGCAGTGCGACGGAGGGGACGAAGTCAGCAGCTACATTTCTCGCGTGCTGTTGCTGAAGACTATCGTGTGCTACAACTACTGCGTCGTTGGCGACGGGTTTTGGCGAATCTGTTGCTGCTATGTCGTTTGGGCGAAATCACGTGCTGTTGCTGCTACCACATTGGGGAAGGGTTTTGGCGAAGCTACTGCTGCTACGTTGTTTGGGCAAAATCGCGTGTTGCTGTTGTTGCGTTGCTTGGGCAAAATCGCGTGCTGTTGTTGTTGTGTCGTTGGCAAAGGATTTTGGCGATCTGCTCCAGCATGTTGCTGCTAGTCCTGCGTGTTGCTGCTCCTATGTGTTGCTGCTGTTCTTGTGTGTTGTTGCTCTTGCTTGTTGCGTGATGTTGCTGCTCTGCTGCGTTTTCATTTGTGAGAGCTCACTTCTTTCAATAATCTTTCTATTATCTTTCTTGTACATTTATCCTTTTTTGTTATTATTATTGTTTGATCAGTTGTCTTCGTTTTGTTTTTCATCTGGGTTGCTTTTATTGTTGACAAAGTGAACGCTTGAGTTTATGCAGATCTACAAATATCACATATGCAATTATTCTTATGCTGTGGTATCGGTGAATCGATGGATACCCACTTTTCTTGGTTCATTATTTTATCAAATGGATTTCAAAACTGAACTTTCGTTTTTGATCAATTTGTCTAGATCTCATCTTCTAATTTATCTAAAAAAAATTATAATACTTTACATATCCCTATGTTATAACATCAAGTGAATGCCCCTCTTTGACATGGATTTGTCAAATTGACATGGAAGAAAGACATCCGAATTAAATTGAACCATTGAAATGGGGGAATGTACAACCACTAACAATGGCATTGATGTTGCTCTTTTTTTTCATTTGATTAAACATTTTAGACCTTTGTGAATGATGGACCTAAATAGATACAAATATATTAAATTCACTTCTGAACCTTCAACTTCAAATTGAGATTTTTTAGAGCTTTCTCTTTTATAAGGTGATTTTTTAGAGCTTATAGAAAATTATGTCTTGAGATTTTCTTCAGATTTTTTAGAGCTTTCTTTTCTATAAGGTGATTTTCATTTTATTGTTAAATATCTGCTGCATCAAATTTGTAAAATTGAGAGATTGATTTATTGTTAACTTATTCATCAAATTGGTATAATTGAGAGATTGAATGACAATTAACTTGGGTTTTGGTTAGAATGTTATCTTCGTCTGAGTCAACATTTTTCATGGAAAAAGGCGAGGTGGGAGATGAGAGGCGTAGATGCAAACATATTGAGACTGCAAGATGTTACACATCATTCAGTCATGATAACCCAGGAATAAAGTTTTTAAGATGTCAATATTGGGATGTAAGTCTTAATTACATATGAAGGTTGTATAAAAGAAAGTATTGTGTTTGCTCCTTAATCGTTGTTTGTTTTTTTTTTTTTTTTGACAGACAGAAGAGGACTGTGGTTGGTTTAGATGGGTGGATCCTGTTCCATCAGCCAATGTAAAAGAAATATGCTCTCTCTTTGTTTACAAGATTGCAAAGTTAAAAGAAAAAGTGGAGCATTTAGAATTGGTAGCAACTCAAGCGAGGGCAAAGATATTGAAATTAGAGCATGAAAATGAACAACTTATAGTGGAGAGAGCCAAATTGTCCATGGAGAACAAGCACATGAAGAAAAAATATACATCGACAGGAATAACAAGGACGAAACTCATTTTAACTGTTGTCGTTAGTTGTATCTTATTTTTTGTCTCAAAAATTGTTTCGCAAAAATTATGAAATTAGTTTAAATATTGTAGCTTTTCTTATTTACTAATTTGAACAAACTGACAATGGAGTATAATTTCAATTAATTTCTTGTAGTTTGAAATTAATTTCTTGTTTCATCATATTTATATACATAGTAATAGTATGCCATAGCGATTGATTAATTATATGCATCTTGTTAGCCACCATTCTTTGTGACTGGTAGTGTCATTTTAATCAGTAGTAGTATGTCATTTTAATGGATATTTTTTTTTTCTGTTCATATTAGGATAAATCAATGCATCATGATTTGGATAGTTGTTTTTTGCCTATTTTGGTTTGATTAGATTAATCAAACCAACTAGTAAGCAGAACCAAAGAATAGAAAATATGAATCTTTTTTAAAAAAATATAAACAGTTAGTTTAATTTAATCAGTTAGTTTGAACATTCCATGGCATTCAGTTCTAAGCTCAAGCTAGGGTTTTTATCTTGTTGAAGAGATTCATGAGAAAGACTTTAAAGATATAAAAGAAAAAAAAATCTTGAATTGATTGTTTATTCATGACAGAAATTGATTGCTAATTTGTAGATACAATTCCTATCATCCATTATAATGATTCTGAATAACAGTTTTGGTTGGATCTCTTTCACATCCTCCATTATAATGATCCCGAAAACAACAACAAGACATCTTAATAGAGAAATTTCACAATATTGCTGATTCTAATGGACTTGTGTCAACCAATGAACAAAGAAGAAATTTCATAGTATTTTTACACAACTGTCTTAAAAAAAAGGAAGGAAGTTGTCTTAAAAAAAGGCTCCTTTAGGAAGCAACGAACTACACGATCGTATCATTATTTTTAGAAGACTCCCCAATGTTGAAGTGGGAACCTCCTTTACTTGAGGGCCTCCACACCGGCATTTTTTTTTCTCACACGTGTTTGGCCCCTTTTTAACTCAGACGCAGCTGAAGCCGTGGCCCTTGGCCCAGCAACACATCTTGCATTTTGTTTCCTAGGCATCTTACGATACATGAATAACAAATAATACCATTCAATTAGTGCAGGCATTACTAAATATTTTGTGACGACCCATGTTTTGATACACAAAAATTTTTGGGTTCGATATATCTATTTTCAGGAATTTTAATGGAAATACATGAATTTATCTCAATTTATCTCAATTTTAAATTATTTATTAGAGAAAATTAGAATAATTAGAAAAAATACGATTTTGAAGAGAAAAATACATGAAATTATAAGAAAAATGTAATTTATGGAGAATAATGATTTTTGGGATTGATTATTGAATTTTTGGAATAATTATGAAATTTTTAGAGTAATTAATAAAATTTTTGGGAGAAAAATGTAACTTTTGGTAGATTATTAAATTTTTTGAGAAAATAATTGTAAAAAAATGATGAAATGATGTATAATTGGAAAATCTTGATGAAAATGATGGAACAAAGGATTTTAATAATTTAAAAAAATGGTGAAATCCGGGTATATATGTGTGTATTATATACAAAAGAAAAGAAAAAACGGAATTAAGAAGGAAAAGAAAAAAAGAAAAAAAGAAAAAAAAGGGTGCTGCCCAGCCGCACGGGCCGGGCGCATTGGCCCAGGCCCGTGTGGGTTGGGCAGGGGCGCACGGGCTATGAGGCCCGTGCAGGCTGCTTGGGTGCATGGGCTGACCCCTTCTCCTTCCCACGAATTTCCTTGTGATTTTTGATGAATTTTGGCAAGTTTCTGGGTGATTTCCAGCGAGAAACCATGAGAATCCATGATTTTGAAACCATGGTTTCAGCCATCAAGTCCCACCTCTTGAGCAAGCCAGTTAGTAGTGCAAACTGGTGGGTCCTGCATGGAAGCTCAAGGGCCACGTGGATGGCCATGTGGCACCTTATTTTGTCATGCAAGCACCCCCCTCCATGCAACAAAACCACACTTGAGCAAGACTTTCTAGATTTCCAGCTCCTTCCTCCCATCTTCCAGAGCCTGTAACTTATTCAATTCTCATCCATTTTCTTTAGGATTTAGCTCATTTTGAAGCTCTCAATACCCTCTTCAACCCTTGTCCAAAACGCACAGCTTTAGTAGGTGAAAAAGACCATCAAAGGGGGGCTACACAACACACTTACAAACTGAAAAGTTGTAGAAAACAGTGTGATTCAATTTTTGGGAGAGTGATTTCTCAGCCATCCAAGACCCATTCTTAAGGTGAAACGCCTCTTTTTCTTCCTTGTTATGACTTCCATGTCCAAGCGGTGGAAATCAAATACTAAAACTTTAAATCTGTTTTATAAGACTATGAAACTGACTATATGATCAACTATTTCGATAGTTTTTGCAAAAACCAAACTTTGGGACCAGATTGGAAGCAGTGTTTGGGGTACCTAGAGGAGTCCGTTTGGATTAAGATTAGAGGTGTTTCGAACCCCATACTTGGGACTACAAAAGGGTAAAAACCTCAAACCAAAAGCCTTTGTGGTTTAGATTTTATATGCTTGCAAACATGTCTTATTAGTCAGGTATTATGGACTTAGAAACATTCCAGAACACCCTCATGCATGCCATGTTTTGGAGTTGTGTTTGAGAGTAAATATGACTACAGTTGCTTGTTGTTTTGGGTAAGACTTAATTAATCAGAATTCTAGCAACTAAACTCTTGCAAAAACAATAAGAAACAACTTCAGATTGGTGCTAGAACCAAAGTACATAGGCACTTGAAAACCATAGGGGATTTGAGTTATTGAACAATCTGTTACATGGACAGAAAAGTAGGGGACTAGCTGACTAACCAAATGAAGGCATTTTGAGCTGAAATTTGGTTGAGAGGTTACTGGACATGTTAATAGTATGTTTATCAAAGTTTAGTACATTCTAAATTTGAGAAGTAGGTCAACCAATTCACTAAGTGACTGCCTATCACCAGGAATACGAGATTTCATAGTCCCTGTAATGCACTTAGAAACCTTAGTAAATGGTGTCGAAAAATAATGAAATAAAATTCTGGTGAGGTTTTAGGCAGTCTAGATGAAACTTGGAAAGTTTGCATGAATTTGACTTAAGAATTGATCGCAAAAAAATTGGCAAGTTCGTTGTGCAAGAGAGCAAAGAGCTCAAAATTTGGCTAAGTGTTGGAATTTGGGGATTTTGACCCAAATGACCTAATTTTGACCCAATTTGGGCACAACTTGACGAGAGTGAACCAGGTTTGACCAGGTTTGATCGATTGGTCGAACCTTGACCGAGACGATTTGAGTCGATCAAAACTAAGTGGGGACAATGAGATTAGAGATCAGGTCACTGTATGGATAGAATTGAGATTGAGTTTAATAGATGTAGATTCAAGTGAGCACTACGGGACTGGGCCGGTTTTCGACGGGACATCGGTGCGCAGGACCCGAGGTGAGTAGTTTGATTTAGGTGTTTTCTATGACTTGTATTCCTTGCATAAAACTTGTGTGAAATGACATGGTTTAAATGGTTTCACAAGATTTAGATACATCTAGTTGGTTTTGAGATGTGTGGATGTACACTGGTAGTGAGACTATAGGCTCGAGGGCCGAGCGTCGGGGTCAGGGTACTTGGTGTGATTGAGATTAGACTCGAGGTCCGAGTGCCGGGGGTTAGGGCATATGATCAGTGCGCCTAGCCATCGAACCCCCTCGAGTCAAGACACTCGAGGGCTGAACATCAGGGTAGGATATTTGATGAGTACGCCTAGCTCACGACCCGCTCGAGTGGCCAGTATGCCTAACTCAGGACCCGCTCGAACGATGACCATAGGTTAGGTTTGTTGAGTTAACCCTAGCCTGGATACGTTTTTAACTGTCATGGATTTGAAATGTTTTTGTAATGGTTGCATCATTTATAACTGTTTTGTACTATGACATGCATTTAGATTTTATAGTGTTTTTGTTGCTCATGCATACATGCATCGGTTTGGAATATTGTTTATGGTTGACATGCTAGACTTTCTACTCACTGAGCCACGTTGATTTTAGGCTTACTACTCTATCACTATTTGAGGTTCTTCGGTGGCTGATAAAGGAAAAGGCGTGGTGATCGCCTAACTCCCTGACGATTCCTGTCTCTTTTCTTTTTGGTTTTTGATTTAGAGGTTGGTCATTCCTTGTACATGTGTAAATGGTCGATTTTGTATTTTGGACAAGACGGATATGTAATGAAATGTTTTTTCTTTTGTATATTGCTTACTTTTTGTTTTAAGTGTTCCAATTATTCTGATATCATCTGTTGTATGAGATTGGAAAAAAAAGGCTTAACAGTGGTTGGACGAACTCAACGTGGTGAGTGAGTTCGTTGGGCCACTGTGCTAGTTCGGCCGCCATTGGCTTAGAGAAGGGATCCCGACAAGACTTGGTATCAAAGCCCTAGGTTCAGAGGAACTGAGAAACACTAATAAGTGAAGAACCTAGACGATATCAAAATGACTGCGAAAGTAAGAGAATCATCGAATAAAGAAGAGAAGAATAACAATCATAAAACGTACTTTGAATAGAACATACAATGCTAGTAAACTTTTTGAGTCGAATATATTTTGAATGTATGAATAACCGATAATCCAATTTGAACTGCAGATAGACATGCCACCTCGGCGAGGTAGAGTGCCACCTAGGCAAGGCAGACCACTGCTCGAGCCTAGGGAACCGACACCACCACCACCCCCTCCTATGCAGGCCCGAGCAGGACTAGATATAGAGACTCAAGGGAGTGATTAGGGCCTCTAATGAGGCTGCTCAGGCCCAGACGACCTTACTGATGAAGAGGCTAGATCGATTGGAGGCTGATAGGCAAAGAGCTGAGCTAGTAGTGTAGCCTGCTCCACCAGTGCCACCAGCTACTGAGCCACTAATTGAGCCGGTAGTAGCACCAGTAGCCCCAGCCAAGGATAGATAGGGAGAGGAGAGAGCCCATGCTCGACTCCTCAAGGGTTTTATGGATTTGTGCCCTGAGAGGTTCAAAGGCAACATTACTCTAGAGGCGGCAGAGGACTGGTTATTGAATATGGAGAAGAACACTGAGACCTTGAGACTATCAGAGGCAGATCAGGTGTTGTTTTCAGCCCACATGTTAGAGAGTGAGGCTGCCAGGTGGTGGCATTCTACCAAGAGCATTGAGGGCCCGAACACTTCATGGGCCAGGTTTAGAGAGTTGTTTCTAGATGCTTACATTCCCGAGATTGAGAGGGAACGTAAGAAGGTAGAGTTTCTGAGCCTGTGCCAGGGGACCATGACCATGCGAGAGTATACACATCGATTCCTACAGCTGGAGGCTTATGCACCTGGACTGATTGCTGAGCAGAGAGAGAGAGAGTCGGATTCTGTCGATGAGGGCTGAGGGTTGCCATCAAGCAGACGACTTCCACATCCAGGGCTCAGACATTAGAGGAGATTCAAAGGGAGGCCCTACGGTATGAGATGGATGGATTAGATGAGCGTCCTGAGGTTTCGGTAGTATCTGGCAGTACCCCTTAGCCACAACAATAGCAGTAGGCCGCCGTACGATAGACTCAGCCATCATACAGAGGTGGGTCTGGGGCTAATCGAGGCCGTGGTCATTTTCAGAGGCAGAGTAAGAGGAAGTATTATGAGACATAGTCGAGCAGTACTGCCAGCCAGACCGCCACCCAGGCAGTATCACTTGCAGTTACTCTCGTGCAGGCACATCCACCAGTAGAGCAGCAGAACACTTTTCTGGGGCTTGAAGTAGAGGCCGTGGACAGAGTCAGAGCTATTAGGGAGGACAGAGGCCACCACTTACATGCTATCAGTGTGAACAGGTTGGACACAAGAGGGCTGAGTGTCCAACTCTTACAGTGGGTCCTAGCTCTTCTGCATCGATTATTAGAGATAGAGCACAGGCCATCACCCAGCCTGACCTTGATTCGACGAAGACCTTAGTGGAAGGTACCATCTCGTTTTGTGATTTATCTGTTTATGTATTAATTGATACTTGTTCTACTTTGTCCTTCATTTCTAAATGTGTTGTAGATAGATTGGGACTTAGACCAGTTAGGGCTCCTACTTGGTTGATGTTGAGCACTACTGCTGGGGAACAAATCTACCCCAACATGATCTGTGAGAAATGTGTACTTAGGCTAGGAGATTTTGAGAATATAGTAGACCTTTGAGTGTTGGAGTTTCTCGAGTTTGATGCCATACTTAGTATGGACTGGCTGGCTGCATACCACATATATTTTGACTGCTTTGCCAAAAGGGTTGTGTTTTAGATTTTAGGCTAACCCACTATTGTCTTCCAGGGTAGAGCTTCTGATAGGTAGAGTACTCAGGGCCGATTATTGATGCAGCATGAGATTGATACTCTAGCTGGTTTGATGACCATAGATGATGCACCTGCACAGCCATCTATTGATGAGATCCCAGTTGTCAAAGACTTCCCTGACGTGTTCCCTAAGGATCTGCCGGGCTTACCCCCTATGCGGGAGATCTACTTTACTATCGAGATCATTCTAGGGACATAACTTGTGTCGATTCTTCTTTACCGCATAGCGCCTAACGAATTACAGGAATTGAAGGTCTAGCTGGAGGAGCTGTTGAGTAAGGGTTTTATTTTCCCCAGTGTGTCACCTTTGGGCGCTCTGGTATTATTTGTGAAGAAGAAGGACGGGAGCCTCCGCTTATGTATTGACTATCGACAGTTGAACAAGGTGACGATTAAGAACAAGTGTCCCCTCCCACGTATTGATGACTTATTTGACCAGCTTAGAGGTGTTGAGTGTTTTCGAAGATTGATTTGAGATCTGGGTACCATCAGCTGAGAGTTAGGGAGGAAGATGTGTCGAAGACTGCGTTTCTCACTAGATATGAGCACTATGAGTTCTTGGTCATATCGTTTGGCGTGACAAACGCCCTAGCCATGTTTATGGACCTCATGCAGAGGGTGTTCCGTCCATACCTTGACACTCTTGTGATTATCTTCATCGATGACATCTTGATCTATTCAAGGTCCCACGAAGAGCATGCCAAGCACTTGAGGATCGCACTGCAGACTTTGAGAGATCATAGATTATATGCTAAGTTCAGCAAGTGCAAGTTTTGGCTATCAGAGATCTGATTTTTGGGTCACGTGGTTAGAGCTGAGGGTATCTCTGTGGACCCCACTAAGGTCGAGGTGGTTATCAGTTGGCCAAGACCTACCATAGTGACCGAGATCCGTAGCTTCTTGGGTTTAACAAGTTATTATCGTCGTTTCGTCCAGAACTTCTCAAGGATTGTAGCTCCGATGACGAAGCTAACCAAGAAGGATGCCCCTTTCGTATAGACTGATAGGTGAGAAGAGGCCTTTCTTAAGCTTAAGCGGAGATTGACATCGACTCCAATACTAGCGTTGCCAGAGCTTGGCCGAGAATTGACCATATATACTGATGCATCACAGATAGGCTTGAGGATGCAGGATAATAGGGTTGTAGCTTTTGCCTCTCGACAATTGAAAGATCATGAGAAGAACTACCCTGTACATGACTTATAGCTGGTATTAGTAGTATTCGCACTTAAGATCTGGCAGCATTACCTTTATGGCATGCGCTTTACGCTCTATTCAGATCATAAGAGCCTCAGATATTTGTTATCGCAGAAGGATCTGAACATGAGACAGAGGCGATGGGTGAAGCTGTTGAAGGACTATGATTTTACTATTGAGTACCACCCGTGGAAGGCTAATGTAGTGGCTGATGCTTTGAGTAGGAAACGGGTCGAGACTTCATACATGGCAAAACATATGTCCCATGAGTGGATGATGCTTGATTTTGTTTTAGTCATGAGTCATCTACTGAGGCCAGAGTCAGTGCACATATTTCAGCCCAACCAGTCCAGATTTAGGAGATCACGGAGGGACAGCTTCGTGATGCAGACTATAATATGTTCAAGACTTGGGCAGATGATGCTTCTTGAGGAGAGTGGTCACTTGATTCATAGGGTGCACTGAGGTTCAGGGAACGGTTATGGGTACCAGACGATGCTAACCTGAGACGCAGTGTGCTCGAGGAGCTACACCAATCGAGATATGCTGTTCATCCGAGCGCCAATAAGATGTACCAAGATGCTAAACGAACATATTAGTGGCCCGGGATGAAACGAGACATAGCAGTCTTCATTTAGAGATGTGATACGTGCCAGTAGGTCAAGGCTGAGCACAAGAGACCTAGTGGATCTTCACAGCCTTTATCTATACTGGAGTAGAAGTGAAAACACATCACTATGGACTTCGTTATAGGACTACCCCATACACAGTGGATACATAATGCTATTTGCGTAGTTGTAGATTGTTTGACAAAGTCTGCCCACTTTCTTCCTATGCATACCAAGGATTCAGTGGAGCGATTGAGCCGACTTTATATCAGAGAGATTATGAGGCTCCATGGGGATCCCCTATCGATTGTGTCTGATAGAAACGCAAGGTTCATGTCCCGATTTTGGCAGGCATTGCAAACTTAGTTGGGGACGAGGATGAACCTTAGTACAACATTCCATCCATATACTAATGGCCAGTCTAAGCGTGTGATTTAGATCTTTGAGGATATGCAGCAATCTTGCATTTTGGATCTTGGTGGTAGTTGGGAGGATCACTTGGCTTTATGTGAGTTTGCTTATAACAACAGCTACTAGTCGAACATTGGGATGGCACTGTTTGAGGCATTGTATGGTCAACCATGCAAGTCTCCTGCTTGTTGGGCCGAGACAGGTGACAAAGCAGTATTAGGCCCTGTCGTTATACAGGAGCAAAATGAGAAGATACAGAGGATTAGACAGAATGTGAAGGTAGCTCAGGACCGACAGAAGAGTTATGCAGATAACAATAGAACGGTCTTTGAGTTTGATGTTGATGACTATTTCCTCCTCCGCATTTCACCCCGTAAGGGTCAGACACGCTTCAGGATTTTAGTAAAGCTCACACTGAGATAAATTAGGCCTTTTGAGATCCTTAAGAGGATAGGCCCCGTTGCTTATCTGCTAGCATTACCGCCACAGCTATTGGGTGTGCATAATGTATTCCATGTTTCTATGTTGAGGAAATATCACCTCGATCCCTCGCATATTATCGATTAGAGGCATATTGAGCTGCAAGAGGACTGTACATTTGATGAGATGCTTGTGGCCATCATAGATCGAATTGTGAAGAGGTTGCACAACAAGGAGATGTCGATCGTATGAGTGCGTTGGCAGTTCCATGGTGCTGAGCATAATACATGGGAGACTGAGGATTTTATGGTCCACCACTACCCTGAGTTGATGAGTTTTGCTCCTTGACTTGTATTTTTTGTATCATTGTAAATTTCGAGGACGAAATTTCTTATAAGGAGGGGAGGCTGTGATGACCCATGTTTTGATACACAAAAAATTTTGGGTCCGATATATGTATTTTCAGGAATTTTAGTGGAAATACATGAATTTATCTCAAATTTTCTCAATTTTAAATTATTTATTGGAGAAAATTAGAATAATTGGAAAAAATACGATTTTGAGGAGAAAATACATGAAATTATAAGAAAAATTGTAATTTCTGGAGAGTAATGATTTTTGAGATTGATTATTGAATTTTTAGAATAATTATGAAATTTTTAGAGTAATTAATAAAATTTTTGGAGAAAAATGTAACTTTTGGTGGATTATTCAATTTTTGGAAAAAATAATTATAAAAAATGATGAAATGATGTATAACTAGAAAATCTTGATGAAAAATGGTGGAACAAAGGATTTTAATAATTTTAGAAAAAAAATGGTGAAATCCGGGTATATATATGTGTATTATATACAAAAGAAAAGAAAAAACGGAATTAAGAAGAAAAAAAAGGGTGCTGCCCAACCGCATGGGCTGGGCACATCGGCTTAGGCTCGTGTGGGCTGGGCAAGGGCGCACGGGCCTCTCGGCCCGTATGAGTCGAGCCCCGACGCGCCTAGCACTTGGGCTTGGCGCCTGGTCCCGCCCAGGGCGCTTGGCAGCCCAGGTGCTCCCCCTTCTCCTTCCCATGAATTTCCTTGCGATTTTTGACGAATTTTGACAAATTTCTGAGTGATTTCCAACGAGAAACCATGGGAATCCATTGTTTTGAAGCCATGGTTTCAACCATCAAGTCCCACCTCTTGAGCAAGCTAGTTAGTAGTGCTAACTGGTGGTCCTGCATGGAAACTCAAGGACCACGTGGATGGCCACATGGAACCTTATTTTGCCATGCAAGCACCTGCTTCCATGCAACAAAACCACACTTGAGCAAGAATTTATGGGTTTTCAGCTCCTTCTTCCCGTCTTCCAGAGCCTGTAACTTCTTCAATTCTCATCTGTTTTCTTTAGGATTTGGCTCATTTCGAAGCTCTCAATACCCTCTTCAACCTTGTGCCAACCCTTGTCCAAAATGCATAGCCTTAGGAGGTGAAAAAGACCATCAAAGGGGGCCTGCACAACACACTTGCAAACTGAAAAGTTGCAGAAAATAGTGTGATCTGATTTTTGGGAGAGTGATTTCTTAGCCATCCAAGACCCGTTCTTAAGGTAAAACCCCTCTTTTTCTTCCTTGTTACGAGTAATTCTATGTACAAGTGGTGGAAATCAAATACTAGAACTTTAAATCTATTTTGTAAGGCTATGAAATTGACTGTTTGATCAATTATTTCGACAGTTTCTGAAGAAAGCAAACTTTGGGACCAGATTAGAAGCAGTGTTTGAGGTACCTAGAGGAGTTCGTTTGGACTAAGATCAGAGGTCTTTCGAACCCCATACTTGGAACTACAAAATGATAAAAGCCTTGAATCAAAAACCTCTATGGTTTAGATATTATATGCTTTCAAACATGTCTTGTTAGTTAGGTATTATGGACTTAAAAAAATTCCAGAACACCCTCATGCATGCCATGTTTTGGAGTTGTGTTTGAGAGTAAATATGACTATAGTTGCTTGCTGTTTTGGGTAAGACTTAATTAATCAAAATTCTAGGAACTAAATTCTTGCAAAAACAACAAGAAATAGCCTCGGATTGGTGTTGGAACCAAAGTACATAGGCACTTGAAAACCATAGGGGATTTGAATCATCGAACAATTTGTTACATGGACAGAAAAGTAAGGGACTCGTTGACTGACGAAATGGACGCAATTTGAGCCGAAATTTGTTGGAGAGGTCACTGGACATGTTAATAGCATGTGTACCAAATTTTAGTACATTCTAAATTTGGAAAGTAGGTCAAACAATTTACTAAATGACTGCCTATCACAGGAAATACGGGATTTCACAGTCCCAGTAATGCACTTAGAAACCTTAGTAAATGGTGTCCAAAACTCATGAAATAAAATTTTGGTGAGGGTTTGGCAGTCTAGCTGAAACTTGGAAAGTTTCGTGTAAATCAGACTTACGAATTGATCGCAGAAAAATCAGCAAGTTCACTACGCAAGAGAGCAAAGAGCTCAAAATTTGGCTAATTGTTGGAATTTGGAGATTTTGACCCAAATGACCTAATTTTGGCCCAATTGACCAATTTTGACCCAATTTGGGCACAAGTTGACTAGGGTTGACTGATTGACCGAACCTTGACTGAGGCAATTTGAGTGGATCAAAACTAAGTGGGGACAATGAGATTAGAGATTAGGCCACTATATGGATAGAGCTGAGATTGAGTTTAATTGATGTAGATTCGAGTGAGCATTACTAAACTAGGCCAGTTGTTGACGAGACATCGGTGTGCAGTACTCGAGGTGAGTAGTTTGATTTAGGTGTTTTCTATGACTTGTATTCCTTGCATAAAACTTGTGTGAAATGACATGGTTTAAATGGTTTCACGAGATTTAGATACATCTGGTTGGTTTTGAGATGTGTAGATGTACACTAGTAGTGAAACCATAGGCTCGAGGGCTGAGCGTCAAGGTCAAGGTACGTGATGTGATTGAGATTAGACTCGAGGTCCGAGCGCCAGGGGTTAGGGCATATGATCAGTACGCTTAGCCACCGAATCCACTCGAGTTATGGGACTCGAGGGCCGAGCGTCAGGGTAGGGTATTCGACGAGTACACCTAGCTCATGAACCGCTCAATTGGCCAGTATGCCTGACTCAGGATTCACTCAAGTGGTGACCATAGGATGGGTTTGTTGAGTTAACCCTAGCTTGGATATGTTTTTAACTGGCATGGATTTAAAATGTTTTTGTAATGGTTGCATCATTTATAACTATTTTGTACTATGCCATGCATTCAAATTTTATAGTATTTCTGTTGCTCATGCATACATGCATCGTTTTGAAATATTGGTTATGGTTGGCATGTTGGACTTTCTACTCACTGAGCTATGTTGATTTTAGGCTCACTACTCTATCACTATTTCAGGTTCCTTGGTGGTTGATAAAGGGAAAGGCGTGATGTTCGCCTAACTCCCTGACGATTCCTGTCTCCTTTCTTTTTGGTCTTTGATTTAGAGGTTGGTCATTCCTTATACATGCGTAAATGGTCAATTTTGTATTTTGGACAAGACAGATATGTAATGACATGTTTTCTCTTTCGTATGTTGCTTACTTTTGCTTTTAAGTGTTCCAATTATTCTGATATCGTTTGTTGTATGAGATTGGAAAAAGGGCTTAACAGTGGTTGGGCGAACTCGACGTGGTGAGTGAGTTCGTTGGGCCACTGTACGGGTCGGGCCGCCCTTGGCTTAGAGAAGGGGTCCCGACATATTTATAAAAAAAGAAATTCTATGTACATGCAAGACATACCCTCAGCACTTGTTGCATTTCATTGTTGTGCTTTCTTCTCTCACATTCAGTCATGGAAGGTGCTCTTCCAAGGTTTGAAGTATGCATTTCACTTTGGGTGGATTCTTGTGTTTCTGTCCCTTGAGGTGGTAGCTCATCTATTTGCCATTATTTGATATTAGTACCATAATTTCTATCTTAACAAGACCATATAAAAGAAATAAAAATGACTTACAGTTATTGAAGTTTGTGTTTGACTCACATCTTCATTAAGATTATTCTTCCTTGGCCTACCTTTCTTTCCCTATTACATTAAAGAACTAGGAATTTATGTTATAACAATATAAAATGAAATAGTATAATTTACAATTAAAAAATATTCATGTCAATTAGTGCTTAGAGGTTGTTTTTGCCCAATTGGAACAAAGTCATAATTGTTTTTATTGCTACAAGTCCTCTTGTTGTGCCCAGATTTTCCACATAATCCACTAGTCAACATCATCCCATGTCTGGGCATTTTCTTTTCGTCTCCCTGCTTCTCATCTATAGATTTCTTCCTATTCTTCTTTGGTCGTCCGGGCATCTTCTTGTATGAAGGGGGCTTAATTGTATCTCCCTCAACTTCTGGCCACATTCTAGGCCCATTTATAGGATCCAATGAGAATGCATATGTGTTTTTAGAAAATGCATTGGTCAAATACGAGTCTACATATGTCATTGGGTCTTCCTTCAAAAATAAAAATAAAAATAATGAATGACACTACATGACAACATGGAATACTAGTCAACTCCCAACCTCTGCATGTACAAGATCTCGATGGAAGGTCCACCACAAACCCATCATCCCCAACTTTAACCTGAAACTTATCCCCCCGAACAACTTTTGGAATGCAAAATTTAGAACTGTACTTGTTTGTCTCCAATTTCTTCCTTATTCTATGACCCACAACATCTTGACAAATTTTGATTGCATCATACTTGACCCCCATTCTCTCCATCAATGAAGTTCTAACTTCATACAACCTATTGACGATTGGGAGGGTCTTTGCCTTTGCAATGTACCAGTTGAATGTTTCAGCAAGGTCGTTATCAACATTATCACACTTAGGAAGGATTTTAATGAATGCCTTACAAAACACATGGCTCTTGATTCATGAAGGCTTCACTTGCGAGGGGATCCAATTCTTTCAAAGCTGTCATGTGTTTCTTGAACTCAACATCGTAAGTTGCATTAACACACCTCCAAAACGAACTCTTGTACTATTGCCCCTTGTATGTTTTTTTCCAATTAGCATAGATGTGGCGAGTACAATTCCTGTGTTCTGCATGTGGCACCAACCTTCAAACAACGCTCAATAACCCCTATATGAACCATGGCTAATGGTTAAAACAATCATTAAGTATTTGAAAAAAAAATAACCAATATATATAAAAAATGGGTTTAAATTAAAGAAGAAAAGTAAACTGCATTTAAGATACCTTCTGTTGGTCATCAACGTTAGACCAAGACCATCCACCACTCCTAAGTCATTGAACAAGTTCTTTAAAAACCAAAACCAATTGTCTTCATTCTCAGATCTCACCACAACCTAAGCTACAAGGAACATTTGATTGTTCCCGTCCCTACCAACTGCAGATAATAATGCTCCTCCAACTATAATTTTCAAGAAACAACCATCGAGACATAGTATGGGCCTACAACCATTGGAAAACCCTTTCGTTAAGACACTATGACATATATACAACCTAAGGAACAAGGCACTTGAAGAAGTCTCATTTCTCTCTGTTTCTAGCATAAACGTACCCTCATTATCAACCTTCATCAATTCTACCACAAAAGGTCTTACCTTGGCATAGTGCGAATCAAGACTACCAATAATCTTATTAATAGCCTTCTTCTTAGCCCTTAACAACACCATTTGTTGACATTTAAAGCATACTTATCCATTATATCAGTCATCATGTCATTCATATAATAGAATGGCTTTTGTCGACAGGTTTCCTAAAACTCATCTGCTAATCATTCACTATTTGCTTGTCTATTTCTTATAGCCCTATAATATGAATGCTCTGTTTCAACTATTCTAATAACAAATGTGTTCTTTGATTCAATCCTGCTTGCATGTAATCTCCAATCACAATTCTCAGCACATCTAACTTCTGCTCTCTTGTGATTACTCCTAACCCATCTTACGTTAAAGCCTTGTACTATTGCATAATTCTGGACTACTCTCTTAAACTGTTGTTGATTGTCAAATTGCATTGCAACTTCAAATTGAAGTCTTTGTAGTTGCAATTAGGATCATACATTATACTTCTTTGCTTCTTAGGCCTGGTGAAAATGTGGGAAATGCATACTAGTTTGCATACATGAAAATAAAAAAAAATCATGATAGAGGTGTAATTTCCCACAGCGGTCCGACTCCAGGGGGATTCCTGGGCTAAATGTACATTCGACGGTGTCTCATTATGCCGAGCGCTTTTAGGAGACTCAGGTTCGAGTCTTTCCAATAACAAAACCCTGCACCCAGTCAGTGGTGGCTAAGGTGAGGACAGTATTGTCATGGTGGGCCCGGGTTGTTACAAATGGTATCAGAACCGCTTTGTGTGTGTCGTAAGTGTGAATCTCAAGGAATAGACTACTCCCAAGGAGGGTGGATTGTAATATCCCATATCGGTCCGACTCTAGGGGGATTCCTAGGCTAAATGTGCATTCGAGGGTGTTTCATTGTGTCGAGCGCTTTTGGGAGACTCAAGTTCGAGTCTTGCCAAGAACAAAACCCTGCACCTAGTCAGTGGTGGCTAAGGTGGGGAAAATATCTTCACAGTGGGCCCAAGTTGTTACAAATGGTATCAGAGCCGCTCTGTGTGTACCGAAGGTGTGAATCTCAAGGATGAGATTGCTCCCAAGGGGGGTAGATTGTAACATCCCACATCGGTTCAACTCCAGGGGGATTCCTGGGCTAAAGTGCATTTAAGGGTGTTTCATTATGCCGAGCGCTTTTGGGAGACTTAGGTTCGAGTCTTGTCAAGAACAAAACCCTGCACCAAGTCACTAGTGGCTAAGGTGGGGACAATATCGTCATGATAGGCCCGGGTTGTTACAAGAGGCTTCTAGTCAATTTTATTAGCATATCTTTCCTCTACATCCAACTCTCATCATCTATACTCTCAGGATTGAAAACCTCGAGTTTAGAGTCTTAAAATTTTGATACATAAGTTTCATCGTGCCCCTCTAATATCTTGTTTCTTCTGCCTACTTGAGATGCAGACCCTTCACTTGGTATAATTGCTCTTGAAAATGTGTTCTTGTCCAATATTAGTTTAGCACCATAATCGGATAGTGTCGTTGCCATATTCCTTAAGTTTGTTCTTGCAATAGAATACTTGTTCATCACTATCTTCGTTATCGGTACTATATTCTTCCCATTGGCATTCATTGTTGATGTCAAAATCATCATCACTTGGATCATCTGAAGGATAATCCATAGTGGCACACCACTTACTATCTACTGCAAATCAATATAAATGTAGCAGATATGATTATATGTAAATATAAATTGCTAATATTTTATATTCGCAAAAAAAAAACCACGTTAATTGGTATAAATTTATTAAATAAGAGTAAAATGAAAATCACCTTATAGAAAAGAAGCTCTAAAAAATCTTAAGAAAATCTCAAGACATAATTTTCTATAAGTTTTAAAAAATCACCTTATAGAAAAGAAAGTTCTAAAATATCTAAAAATTCTCAATTTGAAGTTGAAGGTTCAGAAGTGAATTTAATATATTTGTATCCATTTAGGTCCATCATTCACAAAGGTCCAAAATGTTTAATCAAATGAAAAACAAGAGCAACATCAATGCCATTGTTAGTGGTTGTACATTCCTCCATTTCGATAGTTCAATTTAATTCGGATGTCTTTCTTCCATGTCAAAGAGGGGAATTCAATTGTTGAAAGAAGTGAGCTCTCACAGACAAAAACACAGCGCAGGAGCAGCAGCAACACACAAGAGCAAATTGCCAAAACCCTTTGCCAACGACGCAACAACAGCAGCACGCGATTCTGCCCAAACGACGCAGCAACACGTAGGAACAAGAGCAACAACATGCACAAGCAGCAGCACATAGGAGCAAGAGCAGCAATACGTAGGAGCAAATCACCAAAACCTTTCGCCAATGATGCAACAACAGCAGCACGCGATTTCACCCAAATGACGCAATAGTAGCAGCATGCGATTTTGCCCAAACGACGTAGTAGCATTAGCTTCACCAAAACCCTTCCCCAACGATGCAACAACAGCAGCACGTGATTT
Organism: Tinospora cordifolia; assembly: GCA_030144865.1. Lineage (NCBI taxonomy): Eukaryota > Viridiplantae > Streptophyta > Magnoliopsida > Ranunculales > Menispermaceae > Tinospora > Tinospora cordifolia. Next base: position 22,618 of record JAJIYU010005075.1, read on the forward strand.
CACCCAAATGGCACAGCAGCAGCAGCACGCGATAGTCTGCTCCGAGAAATGCAGTTGCTGACTTCGTCCCCTTCGTCACACTGCACAGTTTCCTCCCATGCTTCTCCCCAAGATCAAGCTCTGCCCTTCCTTCTCTGCGTTTTCCTTTCAATTTTTGCTTGTTCTGTGTTTTTTTTTTTTGAATCAGTTTTTGTTTCACTTAACATGTTGGTGATGATGATGTGGATGCAATATCATATGTAATGGTGCCATGTCATTTAAAATTTGCCAGATTAGGTGCTTATTAGGCTCCACATCAACCATTCGAATTTTATTTCAACCGTTGGATACAATTTACCATCAAATTGATAGGTTCGTATCTTTTTGCCAAAAATGAAACGTTAGGATATATTTGCAAAAATCATGAAAGGTTGGGATATTTAA